>JANHGN010016469.1:0-22683 GCA_024605025.1 Megaceryle maxima
GCCCCGCCCGGCCCCGGGCGCCCCGGGCCGGGCGGGGCTGCGGGGTCCGTCGGGGGCGGGGAACCCGGTCCCTCTCCCGGCTGCCGCACTTGGGCTCAAATTATAATAATTAATACAATTAAAAAAAAAACATTATAATTTATTACTTCTATTATTATTCTTTTCCCCTCGAAAAAATCGTGACTTCAAGGTCAGCCCCAGAGGAATATCTCATCCACTGCCCGAAGAAACAATGTTTCATACAATCAGAATCGTTTAGGTTGGAAAAGACCTTTAAAGACCATCAAGTCCAATGTTAACTCAGCACTGCAGGGTCACCACTAAACCATGTCCCTCAGCACCACATCTACATCTTTTAAATACCTCCAGGGATGGTGACTCCACCACCTCCCTGGGCAGCCTGTTCCAATGTTTGACAACCCTTTTGGTGAAGAAATTTTTCCTAATATCCAATCTAAACCCCACCCGGTGCAACCTGAGGCCATTTCTTCTTGTCCTGTTGTTATCTGGGAGAAGAGGCTAACGCCCATTTTGCATCACAGCCTTAAAATCTGCATGTAAGTGGACTGTGGGAAAAGATGGGGCAAACCCCCCCCAGACTAGAGAATGGGAGAAATTAACAAATATGGGACAAAACGTCAGGGTGTTCATCTATCCCTCTCACCCCCTTTTTAAGTGCACTACAGCTGCTTTCAGGGGCAACTAGGCTGTTTTACTGGAAATTTGGGGTTTGGTTTGATCCATATACAGTGAGACCTGGGAAATCAGCTGCATGAAAATTGACACGATGGTATCTGAGCCGGTGGACCCCAGCTGCCCAAAATTGTATGGTATCTCAGACATCTTTAGCAGCAGAACATGGAGTAATGCATTGGAAAGCATCATACTTTAGGTTCCATTGGCTTGTGATGGAGGTAGGCCACACAGGAGGGATGTCTCTGCTATTTACACTGTGACACTGTAGAGAAACAGCAGATGCCCGCTGTCCAGCTACCTCACTGGATGCTGAAGAGTCTTAAGAGTCATCTCATGGGGGCCAGGCAGGTGCTTCCATATGAATTCAACACTGCACATGGCAGTCGCTGCTCAAACGACATTACAGTCAGAGGCTGTGGCAATAGTTAGTTACAGGTCCCTCACCTATCCTCATGCCACTCAACAGACACAGCATTAGGCAGAGACAGTACAGGTGCTATAATGGTGAGCAGAGGAGAGCTGACAAGTGTACAAGCTCGGTGGGGGGATTCTTGGGGTGAACGTGCATACCACAATCACCCTGTGTCATAACTCTTTGCTCCTTCAGCTGTGTAATTCACTTCCAAGCTCCCACAGCAGGATCTTTGAGCAGCATTTCCTGTTACAGCAGCGGCTCCAAACCCTCTCTTCACTCAGATAGATGATGGCTTGCCATCATAAAATTTGCATCCATAAATTTGTGACTTTTAGTGACAGATCTAGTCTAGAGCAAAAAATGCCTGAGCATAAAAAGGCAGAACATGATTCAGACATCTCCTCAGCAGCAATGCAAGCTACTGTAAACCATTCCTGCCTCTCCTCCCCTCCCCCACCCTCCATTTAATATTGGCTTCCCAGAAAAGATAAAGTCAGGAAATTAATATCCTCTCCAAACCTTCACAGAAGCCAAAAAGGCTTCATCAAACCCTGGCATGAAGACCATGGTCCAAAGCTCTGCTGATCAAACACACTAGTTTTATACAACTCGTGCAAAATCCACTGAGTAAAGACAAACAGCTGGCTGGGGAGCATGGAGAAGACTCCCTCTCACAGGATGGGGATGCTGGCACAAGTTACCCACTTTCCACCCCCAGAATCACATTCTCCATCTATCTTCTGTAACGCACAGCACTGAGGACACACAGCCCACATAGCTACTCAGGGAGAGAGGTCAAGAAAGATAAAAACCAGATGTTATGTAAACAGCTACCAGCAAGGTACAAGACATTACACTCTAAAAATCTCTATAGCATGAGATGTTTTTGTGCACATGATCCCACCCTCTGCACAAGAAACACCCTGAGGAAATATAACACAAGTTTTTCTGTCTAATGTGCATATTTGGGGGTCTGTAATCAAGGTGATGGCAGTCGCGTATCCACCAACACCTTAGAATCTTTCACATTGTCTTTTGCACTGTGATGTGAGATGGTGCAAGCTGGACATTTATTTCTGTGGCCCAAACAGCAGCTGGTCCATGCTAACACCCAAGACCTGAGTTCAGACTTTAACATCTGTGGTTCTGGCAGCAGCTGAGCAGAAAACACATTGTGTTTTCTCCACTTTGTGCTTCCAAGCAGGTCCCAGAGGATCAGAGGAGAAACCTGAAGGACAGGGATCAGCAGGTGAGGGACTCTGGGTCTTCTGTGAGGGAAAGCCCCAGGCTACTCCATGGGTCATCATTCACGGGAAGATAAAATATGCATGGGAAAGTTCTTTGATTTTCACTGCAAGAGTGAAACACCCTTTTGCTGTACCAGTCTTGGCAAAATGAGGTAAACAAGAATAACAAGAACACATTTCAATGGAGAAGTCAAAGTTGTGACTGGGACTTATTGCTAACGCTGGAGAGCAAAACAGCTGCCTGGTCATTTGCTTTCCCTGAGGATGCGCATTCCAAAATGTCCTTCACTTCTCACTGATGGTCACTAAAATGGGGCTATAACACCAAATCCACCTGTTGAGATCAAACCTGGGGCATATGGGCACTTTGAACAGGAGCCCTAAACAAGTGCCAAACTCGTGAAGATTACAAATGCAGCTGACCCATCCACTGATGAGTGTCCCGAAGAGAAACAATGAAAGCAAAGGTAATTTTGGAACCAGGCTAGCACTCGAGGTCTCATGAGCATAGAAGCATCTTGCTGCTGCTCTTGCTCTCACCATCTTAGCAGAAGATATACCAGGGGCTTTAGGTACAACTGTGGAAGACTTGAGCTGAGACCTGCATGGAGGACAGAGGAAAAGCCAGTAGAGACCTTCAAATATGTGAAGGAAGAATAAGCATCAGATGGACAAAGGAAGAGTGAGGTTTCAGTCAAGCTTTCTAGAAGTAAAACAGGGAAGTCCTAGAACAAAGTGCCACAAAGAATGAATGGAGTTTCCATCACTATAGCTTTTTGAAGAAGAATGTAGAAAAATGCCCATCAGAATAAACTTAGTAAGGTAACTAGATCCATCTCCTGCATTTTATACTGCTCATATACACATTAAGCCTAACAACTTTTACTTCTTCTGCATTAGGTTGCTACTCTATTATTTTGTCAAAGAGTAGAGCCTAATGGTTATTTTAAAAGGAAAGGCTGATCTTCCCTCTGTGCTTCAGAAGAACTCCCAATTCTTAGGAGATAATAGCACTAGGTGCTCTTTTCTCTTTACTCCGTAGCAAAGGGTTTTGGTGAACAAAAAGGCATTTTCCAACCATGGGGTGCTTAGTCCTAGCCTCCCAAAGTGTCACTGCTTGCGTCTAACAGGCCTTCATTGTTAATGTATGCTGAGTTGTTAATGCACAGGTGAATGTGCCTGTGACTGCAGTGGCAGTGAGCTCTGTACAGCAGATTTTAGAACGCCTGGAACATGTTTAAGCACTTATGTGTCAGTACCTTCAAAGTCTCTTTTTTGGGTAGTGAATCATTTAACCTTAAGAGGTATTTCCTGGGTGGTAATGCAATAAACATGACCAAAAAAAAAAAAAATTAAAAAAAAAAAAAAAAAAATGCCAGCTTTACTTTCTGAAGGTATGGGAAGCTAGAAGATAAAAGTTTGAGTGCTTGCAAGGGTGGGTGGGTCAACAGCTTCCCTGACCAGCATCATGGATTAGCAAAGCACTGCCCTTGTCAGCAGGCTGCAGAACTGGACTGTCACCCACGAAGAACAAAGTCTTTTGACCACATGAGAACTGTTTGTTAACCTCTTCCAGGATGGCAGCCTAAGTTGGAGAGCCCAACCTCTTCTGCATACAGAAGGTCTATTATAGACATGGATGGACATACAAGAGGATATCCTACAGCTTTGAAGCAGGAAGAGGAAGGGAGCAAAATAAAATTGTGCAATTAGAATGTGAGGGAGTTCAGAGGAGTCTATTACTGCTATGCACACACAAACAAAAAAGTTGCCCCACTACAGCAGACTCTGGAAGACCCTAAGATAAGAGCTGTTTGATCCTTCTAGAAATGGCTCTTAGTAACAAACACAGCATTTTGCAATTGGCAGTGCCAAAGCAGTGGACACAGAGTAATGACTGCTACCTGGTGTTTAGAAGAACAGTTCATGTCATCTTAACTGATAGGTGCCACATTAGTGTAAATAAGGAACAGAAAAAGCCTTGTGAAAGCATCTCTTTTATCTGAGCTGGTAAAACAGTCAGTGAAGTTTCACAGCAGCAGTGCAACTCGTGACACCAACAGTTAACTATCTGAAAACAAAACAATCTATATCCAGAGCTATCAAAGGCAGCCTTTTCCTTTGCAGAATCCCCTCCTGCCCAACACATGCAAAAAAAATTCACCAACTTTTCAAGCCTTGATGAGCACACAGCTCTTTCTGAACAGCATCCATGGGTAAAGCTTAGTGCTGATGTCACACATGTCCCAAGGCCAAAAAACACACACACGTTTGTTAGCTCTTACACAGGACCTGTTTCTTCCCTCTTGCTAACGCTTGGGTCCATCAAATCTTCTAACAAAGTGACTGAGGCACTACGCCCTTGGAGCCTGTCCCATTGCTGATTCCTCAGCTGTCTCCAGATTTACAAGCAGAGATTTCATTTCCTGGTCTTGGCTCCCCAAATATGCTAAGATACTTCTTCCTCCATGTACATCACCACTACACGGGCAGATGGAGCCCTGAAGAGCTGGAGCTGAACCCAGAACATTCTCTTTCCTCTTCCCTCTGCACTTCCTGGACCCTTCACTTCTGCTTCAACTTACTTCATTGCTTTCCTTTGGTAGAAAACAACCGCTGGTGCAGATGTAACCCAACGTGCCATGCATCGCTTCCTACAGCCACCACTGGGTGCTCTGCAGAGCCATCAACATCCATCAAAGGCTTATTTACTCTCTTAGTACCATTACAGGCTTCCCACCCTGATGAAGCTTGTTCCCTTTCCCAGCTCCTCCAGTCCATGTTCTCCGTTTGGTTTTATCTAACAGTTTATTGCACTCAACTCCCCTTATCACTTCTACATTTGACACCTCTTAGGTCATCACTTCTTCACCAGCTTGACCACTGTCATTGGCAAATCCAGGTGATAAAATGAATATTGACCCCTCCTCTCCCTTCCTTCCATCACCCATTTTAGTCTCTGCTGCAGTAGGCTGCAGGTGTGTCAGTCTTGTTTTATCATTTTATTGCATTGCCACCTGGGAAGTATCTCTTGTAAGGTTAAATGATTCACTACCCAGAAAGAGTCTTTAAAGGTACTGACACATAAGTGCTTAAACATGTTCCAGGGGTTCTAAAATCTGCTGTACAGAGCTCACTGCAGTCACAGGCACATTCACCTGTGCATTAACAACTCAGCATACATTAACAATGAAAAATTCCTTTTTGTTCACTGAGAAGCAGCAGACAGGATTTTAAGTCACCCTGTCTAAAACAAGGACCAGGCATTTTTCCCATCATTACTTCAATCCTTGAACTGTGTGTGGAAAACACAAGCTACTGCTGGGGTATTTTTAAGCTGTAGTCAGAGAGAAGCTGTGGGAGGCAGGGAGAGAAATCTGTCTTATCTGAAGTATGAATTTTGACTTGACCACGGGTTCCCAAACTGGGGTATGTCAAAAGTGATGTTTCATTACTTCACTTAAAATCCATTTTCAGGGTTCATACAGGAGTCAGTTGTGCTTGGGAAGCACTGAGCAAAGCTGGTGGTTTTGGTGACCTCTGTTGCAGGGTTGAGCAGGAGGGCGTGGGATGGAAAAGCATCTGCTGGTTCAAAATTCTGAAAGGTGAATGCACTGGTCTTTTCATAGTACTTTTTGCCATAGGAAAAAAATCTGGTTTAACTTTTTTTTCTTTCCCCAAAGGGATGGATCTGGGAAAGTAAAACCATTTCTCCAAGGCTCTCCTATGAGATGGGATAGTTGCCTTTACCTGTTCATCCACAGGCATCCTTCACAGAGTGGGTAGTGTATGCTACCTGAGTTTAGGCTGTTTCACAACAGTGGGTACCTAAAGACTCTCACAAAAGCAGAGATGCTGCTTTGTGGAGAACTGCCTTACAGAAGTTCCCCAACTGCAGGTGCTGCACAGGATTTCTGCACAGAGTGACCTGTAATAACATCTTCATCCAAACCACACACCTGGCTCTGGCACAGCACATGCAGGTATTGCCTCTTGTTAGGCAAACGATACTTCAAAATAGGTTAATCTTATGTGTCACTCTTTAGGAGTGACAGGAAAAAAAAAAGCCACAAAATAAAGCCGACAAGAATACTGATTTACTTTTTGATTATTTATTTCACTATCTGTATCATAAAAAAAAAAAAAAAAAAAAAAAAAAGTGGTACGTTTCAGATTCGGATAAAGGGGGGTTGTTTGATCACTTTCTAGTAGTGAAATGAACAGAAAATTATCTCAACAAAAATCAACTTTCAGCTAAGCAATTCAAAGCACTAAAAATGATTCTGCAGAGTCAAAATGCAGAACTTAACCCAATAGCATCTCTTCAATATTTTATTATAAAAATCTCCAACTTTTGCAGGTAAATGAGTGTTTGTCTCTCTGAAACTGTCAGAGCTCTTTTTAAACCAAACAGTAGGTAGGGTTCACCAATTCACCTGCCAACTTCCGGCCAGACATTAGAAGGGAAATGAGAAAATTTCCCTCCCATTCTTGTAGCTATTCCTCTGTAGCAAAGGAAGAAAATCCTCATGATGAGGTAATAACATAATCCATTTTTCTCAACCCAATGAAGTGATATAGCTAAACCAAGACTAGTAATTCAGAATGAAAAAAGGGCATGAAATGAACTCCAAGGGAGCACTACATCCCTAGCAGCCCAGAAAACCACCATGCCTTGTCTAGTACTTCAGTACATCACACAACTCCAAAATTCTTGAGAGAAACCTTTAGGAAATGAAAATGAGCAGCCACAAAAACTTCTTTTTGAGTTCAGTTATCACATGATGTTCTCAGACATGTTTGATTGCTTCTTCAGAAGAAAAAATTCTCAGCATGGTGCCTACCATGTTGTACTAGGTTGGTCAGCTTGTTAGACAGAACCACTAGACACTGGACTTTTTGGCCCAGACCCAGCATATCATTTCAGGTTTATAGGGCTTAGGTCTATGCTTGGGGGAACTGGAATCTATCAAGGTAACTACTGCATGATATGGGTAAGCATGTCTCACATCAGGAAGCCCTAAAAACACACTTCTGTAAAATTAGGTATTTTGCTTTTAGCACATAAACTCCTAATTCTACAGATGCACGTATTTTCTGGTCTACTGTAGTCATGTGATGCCAGCCAAAGGGTAAGTATTGTTACATTTGGGATGCTCCAAGCCCAAGGTTTTGAAGGAGATCGGTCTAGAATGTAGGAAAGGGTTTGGTTTTCAGAAGATGTGAAGCCTCAGCATGGTAGAACCTCCAGAGATATTAAACATAATTGTTCTGTATTGTTACTCTATTACTAGGAGCTGGCAAGAAAATTAACCTATCAACAAGCCAAAAATGCCAGTAGAAATCAACATGATCTCCCTTGCTCATGACAGATGAATCCTTAGTTTATTGCAAACGCCTTGCATCGTGAATATACTGATGAAAACAGAAAGACTGTAAATAGTATGGGGCTGGGGGCAATGACACTAACAACACATTTATCTCCAGAGGTCTGTCTTTGAAATTGGTTAGTCCACCAGATCAAACAACTTCTTCTTATCCTTTTCCCAATTGTGTTGCTGTCCTTTAAAGTTATTCTTTCCAAGAACTACCTGAATTCACAGGAACTGCACAAAGCCTTGCAGATTCATGGGTTTCTCCATTTTTTTTGTTTTGTTTTCCCCCACATGCCATAACCCAAAAGCTGAAGAAAAATTTCAGATAACAGAAGAAAAAAAAAAAAAAAGAACTAGTTATAAAAGTTGTGTAGTATATATTAGTATATAATATTTTTATACTAAATACTGCAACAGCCCCATCCCCCCACTGAAAATCACCTCATGGATGAAACTGCAAGATGTGAGGAACTACTTGCAGAACTTGCACGGAGAAGTCTCCTCAGAAAATCAGCTGAATTCTCTCACTGAAGCTATTTAGCAAAAAGCACATGTCCCTTTGCAAGGCTTTGGAAAACAAATGGCCCCACAACATTTTTTTTCTTGAGTGGCTTCTGTGATTTCAGTAGTAACTCTGGTAAGAGAAACTTGGTTTAGACAGCAGCAGTGCCAGTAGCCACTGCAAGGCTGCTGGCACCATAGCGCATTTGGCTACAAAAGTTATTTATTATTACAAAGATTAAAAAAATGTGAATCCTCCTCCAAGCTACAATTCCAACCAGCTTTTAACAAGCCGCACAGTTAAGAATGAATTCAAGATAAGAGGACCCCTCAACTGTAGCTCCAACTATTCTGTTTAATTATCCACAGACTGATGAGACTTGTTTTTTTCTGAGCTTATACATTTCAGACACATTCCAGTGGAGAAATTGCTGATGCACTCACAGATATGCCATTTTGCTGTCTTCAGTGAAGCTATGTATATATACTTCCTTGGGTGAACTGGGCTAGGTGCTGGTGATGCTGCAGCCAGAGCAAAACATTAACTTTCACATTTGTGTTACTTCTACAGTAACGATAGCGCTAAGAACACGTTAGCAGTTCTACCCAGTTTTAGCAACAAAAGTGTAAAAAGTATTAGGTGTTTTAGCTTTGTTTTTTAACCGGAAATTTGTCAAAGAAATACACCTGCACTATCATAAAGATAAAAGATAAAGATTTGTGTGCCTTTTACACACTTCAGACTATAATTCTGGAGGGAATTAATAGACACTGTTCCCTCAAAACATACAGACATCAAAAATAAGAGAGCATAATGTAATGTTTATTTGCAGTCTCCATTATCTCCAATCCAGCGTTCACCACTTTCCATACATGAAGTACCAGAGGTGCTTTCTATATGCACTCTGCTCAAATGAAAAGATTTACAATTGTATTTATCTAAAGCATAGGATCAAGATTGGCTACTGCTGCACAACTGTTTACCTGATTCTCCATCCCCTGTACCAGAATTGGGAAGAGAAGCACTGAGCAGCCAGCTGAAGAGTTACCAAAAGCTTGAATTCAAGAACCAGAAAGTCCTAAGTAACAACCATGGAAAGAGGAGCATTGGCTGTAAGATCTTTATTTCTTCCATAAAAGAGGAAGGACTACATCATCTAAGCAGAGAGCTTCCGAATTCTATTACGCAAGATGGTTCAAGCTATATCCACAGTTTTTTGGGGGCAAATAAATAGCCCTGCCCCAAAGAGCAACCATAAAGACAAACTGTTGAAAACTGGTCACATTTTGCACTCCTTCAGAAACCAAAAGGGAGGGGGAAAACAATGAACCCCCCCAACTTACTCATGTGCTAGGGTGGAAGTATAAAATTGTCAATTATTTAAACACAGTACTTCTCCAGAGGAACGTGCTCGCAGAAACAAAAGCAGTGCCTGTGCAGTAAGTATCTTTTCAATGACACTTCAAAAGCTATACAGTCCTATCTGGATACGCAAAAGCTAGTAATGCCAGAGGATAGAGAAAGCAAGCAGGCAGCCCACCATTCTGTGGCGTTTGATTAAATTAAATTCACAAATTGTTTGGTGACATTTCTGATAGACTAATCACATAGTAGTGCTCTAAACAGAGAAACAGACCCATTATCAAAAGATTCCCTTTAAAAAACTTCTGTCTTGGCAGAGTACTTATAATGTATTCATTGTGTGGAGATAATGACTTATCACTTCAGATTTAGAACAACATGGATGAAAAGAGGACTTCCCACAGCTGTATGCACTAGCAAGAACTTGTACCAAATCCAGTCTTTGCTTTAAGTCTCCATGTTTTGGAACAAAAGAAAACTAACCGTTGACCCAGTTGATAAGCTCATCTTGAAATCTGCCTGTACTTAAAAAAAAAAAAAAAATAGTACCTTTTGTTATATGTCAGTGTGTTCACTACAGACACCAACCTTCACTTGAAATGAAACTTCATTATTTTCTGACAGATTGGTTAACATTGACCAGAGGAAACAGAGCTGAAAGCTCAAATACTTTTCAAAATCCACGTACAGGAGGATGCATTGCCTCTTACTATGACCCATCAGTTCAGTTCTCCCAGCCTCCAACCCGACCCTGCCAAAGCACAGTTGCTTCTCACTGTGGCTACTGCATCATCTGTACTTTATACAGAGAGACAATATAGTGCTAATCAATACAAATATTTTGCCCTTCTTTTAAATTCAGGAAGTTGCTTTCGCCATGGCAGGTGCTCTATTTCAGCCAGCCACACTGATGAAAACACCCCTATATGGCAGATGCCTAGAAAATAATTTAAAAAAAAAAAAAAAAAGAAAAAAATCAAGCTGACCGGTTCTCTAATCTGTCACAAACACATTCAGGATATTTCTAGCTAAATACAGTGCAGAATTAACAGTCATCTTAGAAAGACAACCTTTATTTGCCCACTTATATCAGTCCATGCTTACCCCCAGTTTTCTCAGTACACTAGCTGGATCACAAAACAGATTTCTCCACACACAGTTCAGCCAAAAAGAAACTTTTTGGGCTGGTCATCCACTTTGGAGCTGTACTGTACAATACTGTTGTAAGCAAATTCTGAATTGAAAGCATGAGGTTTTGGTATTTGAAACCCACACTAATATTGGATACAGAAAGTGGCATTCAGCAGTATTGCCTTTCCAAACATTTTCAACTGCAAACTCATCTATTTTCACAATCAGAACACTTTTTGTCTGAAAAGTTTATTTTAGTTTTCTGAACACTCTAAAGCAACTGTGCTTTTGATGTTACACAAGTGTCCAGATAGGATTAACAAAAAATAAAATGTTCTAAATTACAAATTTAATTCCTGTAAGAGCTTGAGAAAGGAAACAGAACAGAAAAGCATGACATACGCACATTGTGAAGAAACCCCAACTTTTCATGCAATGGCAGGCAAGATGTAAAAAGCCACCCAAATTCACACATTTTTACATCGAATCATCAAAAAAGTACTCTGTAGTAAATCTGTACATCCAAATACATTTGGGATCTACACCTAAGTTACATTATTTAATGTTATATACACTTATTACCCCTTGTATAATGTCTAAAGGAAAATCTTCATTCAAACCCAAACCAAAAAAAAAAAAAAAGCAAGACTAACTTGGAAAAAAGGAGAATCACTTTAGACATTCAGTTAAAATGTTGGTTTTGTTTTAATCTAGACCTCGAACTGTTTTATTAAAAAACAAACAATCCTCTTCATTTAACATTTTGCTTTCTAACTGTACAGTAAATTGCATTGCAGAGAACACATCCCGTCTTCAGACTGTATTTTCTTTGGATGGATTTAAGATGTAGCTGGATATTACTTTAAAGATAAATAAAGGGAAGTTGGTCCAACTAGAACAATAGCTGATATATTACATGCATATGGGGTTTTAATGTATTTTTAAATTATTTTTTAAACAAATGAGTGTAGGGTATAGTTGATATCGCAAATAAATCAAAAAAGCACCTGGAGTCAAAATATAAAACATACCTCCTATCCTGGCCATGGCAGTAAAAATCAGAAGAGTAATCTTTCTGGAACAGCATTTTTACATAATTTAGAAATGTTAAGTACCAGGAAGACTACTAATCAAGTAGTTTTAGCAGCCAAGTTTCCCTCTTTTTACTGAATGGAACAAATGCCTTAAATAAACTGTTTGTCCTCTTCACTGAAGAGAGCTAGTCTATTCATCTTTAATGAGCTAGGTTTTTTGTTGGGTTTTTTTTGGGGGGGTGGGGTGGGGAAGATTAGCCACGTACTGTAGTAATGCCTACTGCATATAATCCAAGCATTTGCTGTGAACAGTTGGAGAAAGCAGTCAGTAAGAACCTAGGATCAATGAAATAGATGTTACTTTAAGCCATCCACAAAATGGAGACCATATAGTGCCCAGTGTTAAAACCCAAATCTCTTCTCGCGCTTTTTGTTGTGCAAGTTCATCCCCATGAAAACGGGAACTGATCCATAGTTCAATTTTCTTATTTCCTTAGTCAATTTTCACATTAGTGTAGATTTTACGAACAAAGGCACTTGTTCCCATGTAACCAATAGCTCCTGCAAAATAAATGAAAAACGTAGGATACGTTAGAGAGCTGATCATCAAAATACACCAGCAGCATAAAACACACACTTCAACAGAAAGTCACATAAAGCACGCACTCTGCACACAGAAAATTATTTACCTGCAATACTTGTTCTCAGACTCTAATTATCCATGCTCCTAAAGAACGTCTGGCAATGACTCCCCTGGTCTAGCAATCTAAATCCATTAAGCCATCTTACCAAGAGGCCATGCTCACTTGGCCTCGATAAATATAGCAGCCCCCCCACTGCTGCCAATAACTGGGTCCCTTTTTCTGAACAGAGGGTAAAAAACATACAATCACCCACTCTGCAGGGAAGGTGGATAGGAGGGCAGGTTTTTATTATAAGTTACATGCCTTCTGGATGAGTGTTTTATTGGCAGATGGCTTTTTCCTTCCCACAAGGCACAAATAATAATAGATCCCCATCCCAGGAGTCTTAAACTCCAAGGAGGTCTGTACAAAGAGATTAAACTAGTAGCAGTTAGTAGTTAAAGGAAATTGCAACCTGTGGTTTTCAAATTAGTAAGAGTCATGAGCAGAGTATGCATTGTCACAGCAGTAATAAAAGAACAGGTCACTGGGTTTTTGATAGGGGCAACAGTTTATGCTAAACCCAAAATACTGCGGGACTAAAGACATCTAGAAAAATGAAAGAAATGCACTGGACCAAGACCTCTTCTCAGAAGGAGTTTCAGCAACCCAACCTGGTCAAACCCAGAACCTCGGGTTTGCCAGGCTTAGTAAATACTGCTTACAATATCCACAGGGAATATCTTCACCTCTTCCAAGCAAAATGAGAGTAAACCATCCTTGTGGGGAAGTGAAGTTGAAAATAGAGCAAGAATCAGAGACAACTGCTGTCAGATTGACAGAATAACACACCATAAAATACGGGAAGAAAAAGATAGAGAAGTTGGGGCATGTAACTCACTACAGAAAAGACAACTCTTAACATCAAATGTTTGGATGCTCAGTAAAGAACAGACTCTAAACAGAAGAGGTATTTTTGCTTCGCTGAAGCAATACAGAGAAGCCCATAAGAAAGCATGAAATAACATTTTTGGTGATCTAAGATGCAGCAGACCTGCACAACATCTATTAATTACAAAAGCTTAACCAATGCTGTACGTTTTTTGCCAAAGCTTCATTTTCCATTAAAAATATAAAGTGATTTTGTTGTTCTTTCCTTTTAGAAATTCGGGCCGTACAGATCTGCATTGCTGACCCCTGAATTATTCAGAACCCAGAGAGCAATTTAAATCCTGGGGGCTGATAGGATCATTTGAGAGGCCAGCCATTAAACTCACAAAATTTGGGGGTTTAGACCCCTAAAAGCCCAATGTTCCTATGTAATCAGGAAATTTGCACAGGCAATCCTGATGCATCATTTCAGTACCACAAAGTGGTAAAGAGCCTGTGGAGTCACCCTCTCTGCTGCGTACCATTTCAAGCTGTATCAATATGCCGACGACCATTCCACTGGCCAGCAAATGAGAGATTTGCATTCCTAACTTGGACAAAGTAGAGTTCAGTTAAAACAAATACAGCACACACAGAACACCGGGTTGCTGCTTGCAAGTGTTAACTGTGCTGAGGATGCCGCAGAGGGAAGGTCTGGCAGTTCAAGGGGAGATCAGTATGGCATTTGGACAGACCCAAGCATGAGCTGAGCAGTGGAGGTGACATAAGCTTACAGTCACTCAGAAGCACATGGAGATTCTTCTGTAGCCTGTCAAGAAACACATCTTCTGTCTTATGCAGTAAATTGACAAAATAATGGCACTGGACTCCTGTTAAAGCAGATGCTGCCAATAGATCCAATGCCCATTTCAGTTGCTAAACTCAGATTTATTCCAGAACTTGTTGTTTGAGAGTTTCCCTAGTGCCGTGATGCCACATATCACAGAGATTTGGGAGAACAAAGCATTAATTGTGTTTCATTTGGGATCTAGAGAATGTGTGCATGAAATGGAAGTGAGGGGGAGGAGTAGAGAGTAGCAGTCACATGAGACCACAAGCCCTCAATGCCATAAACAAATCATAACCTATTCTGAATCACGGGAGCCTTACCAATGAAGGCCACTAATGGCCAATACCCAAGGCAGGGGTTAAGCCTCAAGGCTACTTCACAGGCATTGAATAAAACATGGGGTGAGGAGGGGGAAAGCCTAGACAATGAGGACTAAAGAATGTCCTCCTGAAACAAATGCAGGACAGTTGGCTCATTTGAATAAAAAACCCATAGTAAAAGGAATGATTTTATTTATCAAATACTTTATCAGATTGTATTTTAACTTGGCTTTGGCCTACATAGGGTTAGAAGAAATATAGAGCAAGCATATTTCAGCAGAACAAGCTTTTATAAAGAGTAAAATCCAGACAGTGAGGAAGAGCAACCACAACACAGGAAAAAAAAAAAAAAATCCCATCCACTAATTCAAACTAATTAAGTTACTACAGTTGTGGCTTTGTAAGCACAGATTTTTCTTTCTTTCTTTTTTTTTTTTTTTAAATACTCTAAGTATGATTGAGGGGCTATTATCTTGATGCTGAAGCATGGTATTGCAAGAGGCCTTTCTATACTACCTAGCTCCTAAGTCATGCACTGAGATGGGGAATAAGTTCTATTCTTTCCTGTCACGAAGAGGGAAACAGGAGGAGCTCAAAAGGTTTGGAAGTTCTCATGGGCTCCCTACTGTCCAGTCCCAGAACTGAGATGCTCTGCAGAGGGCAGCAAACTTTGTGGATCAAAGCATCCCACTACATGTGGGATTTGAGTTCACTGGGCATTGTCAGGGGCACTAAAAACAAGACAACAGAGACTTTCCCTGTGGCTGCTTTGGACCCTAACTAGTTAGCCTCATATCCAACTGTGTGACACTGAACATGCCCATTTGCGTGAACCTCCAAAGTACAGCTCTACACACTTTTCACAGGAGACATACAGTCAGTAGCACGCACACTGCACAATTCTTTAACACAAATGTCTTTGTTAGACCTCAATGGCAGCAAGTTCCCTAGACAAATGCTTTTTGACAGGGGATTTTTTTTTCTTCCCTCCACATGCTGAAAATGGGAGTTCTCAGTAAAAAGTAATCCCACAGCTTCGCTTCCAACACACTTTAAAAAGACAAAAAAGAAATCTCAATAGAACTGTGGAAATAAAGTTTAGTGTGTTATTTCTGATTCTGAATAAATTTGGATTTTACACTAGTATTCCATCAAGTTGTCTCCTAGCATGACAAAAAAAAGCATTTGACAACTTTCCTTTTCCATGTTTTTAAAAACATTTTAATTACAGAAACTGGTGGCAAGTTTGGCTTCTTCATTGTAGACATTTTAATCAATACCAGCCTGAGCAGTTTAAAGAGAAAAGATTAGAGCTGAAAAGTATAAGCCTATTAAAGAAAAAAAAAAAAAAAAAATGTCTGCAAGACTACCAGAACAGCAGGGAAGTCTTGTAATGTGCCAAAAACCTGATGAAGCAAGATTAGACTGTATGAGAGAAAAAGGCAACAGGTACTCAGCAGTTAAGAGCTTATTTCCCTCCTCTTTTTATAATGTATTGTGAAATTACCCACCCTCTTGGGATATCAAGAAATGTATACTTTACAGAAAGTAAGTTCCTGTAAGACATCATGTGTCTTAAGTATCTAATTCAAAGAAATCCTTCCACTAGAGTCTATAGTATTATTCATTCACTACTAAGAAGGAAAGTATTAAATAAAGATCACACCATAAAAAGCAAATAACTTCATGGGAAAGTGCAAAAGAAGGAAGTAACACTTTCTGAAAGTCATACAGCAAAGGATAGAACTAAAATTAAGAGGTGAGCAAGTATGTCTGACTTTATCAGATAACCTTCATGCTGAGAACATTTTTTTTTTTCCTAAACATCTGTCAAAATGGTATGTTAAAAAGCAATGAAATCCAGGGCACACAGGAGCATTCTGCACTCTCCTCACCTGGAAATATTCCAACACAAACTTCTCAAGTGCTATCCTGAAAGTGCCAGTCCTTTCTGTTCTGGTCACCCTGATACATTCATGCCACAAGACACAGATGGTAGTGTCATCAGAATTGCAATACCACTGATGCCTTAATGAGTGTACCTAGTTCTTTGTCCTGGAGCAACAGTAAAAATTCTGAGGCAAAATGCTAGCATGGACTCAACTTAATTTGGAATTTATTTTGCAGAATTCCTTGCCAAATATTGAGTCTTTCAGGCTTGCACCGAAAGTGAAATTCTCTACACAGTACGTAAGTTATCTTCCTATCAGAAGACAGAAGCCACAGAAACCTCCTATATTAGGTATGAACCAAGTAGAAGCAGAGCATTCTAAGATTCTTTTCAAATATTGTAAGCTTTTTTGAGCATATCTTGCAGACATACGCACTCCATCACCAAAACCACAAGAGTTAAAATCAGAAACATGACTGTCTGAAAAAGTCCGACAGAAAACTGTCAATATATTTGAAACTTACCACACATTATTCCCAAAGCTGTACTAAATACTGCCATATAACCGAAATAAAATGATGTTTGAAACAGGCCATACATCCTGAAAAAGAAAGATATGAATTTAAGCTAGATCTTTTTCCCAGTTTTATCAAGAAACCTATTTGGGAATACAGCAATCTGATATTCAAGCAAGAAAACTACTACTTACTTTGTCTTGAAAAAGTAGTAGTAAAAGGAGTACATGTAAACATAAATCGCAGTTGATGCCGCAGAAAGAAAGCTTGTCCATTGCCTGAAAGTAAACACACGTGCCTGTGATATATCTAACCAAAAGGCTTCCGAAGAAGATGCACAATGCATTAGAAACTTACCCTCAAAATAGTGTACTGATTCTACAGACTTATTTTAACAAAATCTACATGTTGTTTGCTATAAGTGACAAAAGCTTCTACAGCAGCAGCTGCCACTGATACCAAGTGATGATCCTTCTTCATATTCCTGTGTGCCTTGACATATTTTTTTTTTTACACTTATATACACATGTGCACAGATACACATACACATAGAGACTCCTGCACAGAAAGGATGCAAGAACTGCTTCTATTCCCTACAGCTAAAATCTGGACATGGGACACCTTGAAAAGACCTACCTAGACTGAAAGACATTACTTTTCCATAGAACTCTCACAATCAGGTTAACTATGCAAATAATGCAATACTTACCACCTGTAATCCTCTGCGTTTAGCAGGAAATACGTACAAACGATAGTCACACAAACTGTCACAATGCAGAGGATAACCAGAACCAACATCATAAACCCATAAACATAGTAGATCTTGTAAGCCCAGAATGAAGTAAAAATGAAATACCTGAAAAGAGCAAACAAAATATGCAGATGATATTTTAATTGAACTTAAATTGCTAGATTTTTAAGCAAATTGGCAAATAGCTGACATACTTACATTTCAATAAAAATTGATCCAAAAGGGAGGATTCCACCTAGGCAAACAATAACAGCTGGCTCCATGAACCTGAAAGATATTAAGATTAGTTCAGGGACAATTTTAATATTTCTATAAACATATTAAGACATATAACCAAGTAATTGATATAGCACAGAGAATTAATTAAAAGGCATGCCACCAAGAACATTTGTCTCATATCTGCATCTTGGGAAGAAGATTCCCTCAAAGATGTCGTGTATGGATAGAAGGAATAAGAAAAAAAAATAAAAAAATTTAAAAATTTAAGTCTCATGCCTATCACCTACAGGCATGAGTTTAGGCATCTAACCAGCCTTAAAAGCTACAGAAAGAATCTCTCTCGCCCAAAAAGGGCTTAAGCAGTCATGTCCCACAACATCCACTAGCCTTGAATGAAGGCACTGAACCTTCGAAGCTGTTGATGGCTACAAATACAGCAAAACGTGCAAAGAAAATTTTGCAGAGTAATGGTTATATAATTCAGAATCAGTGTTTATTTTAATGCTATACTGAGTCACGAGCCTATGGCCAAAAATGAATATTCAGCTACCTGAAGATGATACCGTCCACTTACTAAAGGTGACCTCTGTGGAGTACTTGCAATGATGCTGCATCCAGCTAGTAACCACTGATTTAATTTGCAGCTTCTTTTATTATTTATAGGGAGACTTGTCTAAGTTGACAGTGTGCAATTTCATCATTTCTTTTTATCTGTCATGCTGATCCAGAAAAATCCATCGGATTCCCATGATACAGGTCACAATATAAATCAAATCCCACCATCTGAGCTGCATAACCCACCACTAACAAGAAACTACGGCTGCTGTGCTTCCTGGTATTGCGGGCACACACATTTCAGTGCCCCCTTCACTTTGTCTGTTCCATTCCTCTGAACAGGGAAAGCAAGAAAAATCTATTAAAAAAAAAAAATCCTCTGAGGATATTTTCATTTCCATAGCTTGCTGCTTCCATCTCAGAATTAAATTAATAGGAAAAAGTGACTGCATTCATGATTTTCAAAAAACCCAAGTCTATCTTCTGAGACGAGGCATCCACCCCTTTATATTCACTTCAAAATAATAAAAGCTTTTTTGCAATTCAAAGGATATACCTGGAGTATCTTAGGCTCCTTGCCATCATCAGAAGTGCATAATTGGGAACAGCATTGAAAGCTCCTCCCCACCATCACCCCAAAAATATGTCTCATCTAGTACATGGAGACCATTAACCAGAAGGGTTCTGCCTCCAAGGCAGATTCAATCTTAAATCTGTAAGGGGCATTAACTAAGGAGGGAAGGTTTCATTTCAAGACACCTATACAAGTACTGGGTTGGAACCATCCTTTTTACATAAGAAACTGAAGAGCATTTTAGGCTGAATGCGAATCAGAGATCCAAAACTGTAAAACTTGCTGCAACTATTAACCAGGGTGTTTTAATTCAACAGAAGTGTCATATTAAGGAAACATCAGTAGAGCTGTTCTTCCAGGCACAACTCCATTTAAATTAAAAAAAAAGTTATTCTGGGGAAACACTTCATGACCACACCTGAAAAGTAATTTTCAATGTACTAAAGTGAATACTTCTAGCTAACATTCATGCTTGTCTTTACCATTTCTTCTCTGGTATGGGACGAGGCACTGCATTGACACGACACGGAAAATTAGGCTGTCCCGACAGATTTCGGCCAAGAATTGTACCGACGAGGTTTAATGGAAGAATGACAAAGAAACAAATACAGCACACAGCCACCTGTAAGCAAAAAATAATATAATGATTAAATAAATCAGGTATAAGATGACAAAAGAAAATAACCAACCTACTCCATATATAGTAGTCCTTGGTAGCTATTGCTAAGAATCCTACTCCTAGTTATGTAGCATTAGTCAATATACACCTATTTTATAAAATGGAAGTGGTTATTTCTGCAGAAACCTCCTAACAAACATTATTAACTATATTTTCTTGCATCAGTTGAGAGAACGGATCCACTACAGATTTTTTATACTATTTTCATGTAATCACTATACTCAATATATTGCAGAGGAAAGAAATGGAAATCTTCATGTCACTTCATCACAGAAAATTTTTTCCATTTCTGCAGAGTATGCTGTCCCTGGGAGTTAACATCTAGCAGCTAGGCAGCTGCACACAAATCTACAACTGCTCAGTGCAAGATTCTTAATCCAATCCAAAAAAAGAAGCCCAAACAGGAATTGTAATGCTGTGTCAGAATGCTACCTATCAAAATTTTGGGTTCAATTTTCTCCACTATCCAGATAACTAAGAACACAGACTGCCAAAGACACAGGTGACCACTGGTACGCACAGGTACACAATTTAGAAGCACAACGTATAGAAGCTACTTAAATATAGAGATAAGGTTTATGCACAAAGCAGCAAAGTCAAGGCAATGTTCCAGCTCTTTCCAAAGGAAGAGCGTTCCTAAAATTTTACCATGAATCATCCTTTTTTCCCCAGTATATCTATATAGCTCTACTTCTCCTATTCCTTGAAGACAACATATTTTTATCTTCCAAAATGTGGAAATCTAAAGTGTTTAACAAAACATTCTCTATTCATAACTCCTTAGCACAAAATGAATTAATATTAGACAGTTTGTTAAGTTTTTGATATTGATAAAGACAGACAGCACAGTTGCCTGTAATGCAGTAACCATAGTTCTGAATATTGACCCAGTGACCTTCTCTATGCAAACATATGAAAATAGTGCCTTTTAAAAGCACGGTTGCCTGAGGCTCTGTGTACACCCTGGTGCCTCCTGAGTAAAGAATCTACATTCCTTTTTCACTCCGTCAGGATGCAGAGTCCATGGCAGCACATTAATCCAAAACAATGGACAGAGGACCAGGTCTAATTAGGAGCCACAGTGACTTGTTTAAGAAGCAGTTACTCCAGGACAAATAAGAGCTGTTCGCATAGGCTATATCTACAGAAATCTGCTGCAAGTAGCTGCAAAGCAAGTAGTACTAGGCTGCCTGAGATGAGGAGCTGCACTGCATTAAGCTCAATACAAGCTTAGCATTAAACCACTAAGACCAGTTTAAGGCAACATCTGACAGAAGTCAGTGGGTTACTCCTCTATTACTAACTGGTGTATCATTACTAGCCTAGGCCAGATGTGAATGGAAAATGTTGCCTGGGGCTGAATGGAGCCAGCTTTCATGCTTCACAGAAAGGGTACACCCAACCAGTGGTCAACAAGCAGAAGCACTGTCCAGACTGCTCTGTATATCTTTGAGGAGAGGTTATTATCGAATTACATCATGAACCACTAAAATATGGAGCTTCGGTAGTAAACAAGGAAAAGCTAAGTAGTATTTATACTTGCCAATAATAAATCAGATTTTGCATAATTAATATGTATTTAGTATCTCCCATTTATCTTCTTCCATTACTCAAAGAACACAGGTAAGCAAGCAGAGTGTCTTCACTACAACACTGAGGTTGCCTAAGAATAAATTACAGAAGTATACAACTTACTCATCTAATGGATACAGGCTCTGTCCTTGAAAACTGCTCGGTCTAAAAGAATGAGCAGATTAGAACTTTCAAAGAAAAATGCCAAAAAGTATCATGAACATCAAGGAACATCATCTTGAGTGGTACGTTTACTGAAATCCTGACCCAGAAGCCCCAGCTTGTTTAAGGTGCAGTGGGTAGAAGAGATGTTCAATAATGAAGGCCTAGGCAGGATCCACAGACTTTCTGAACTGACTATATTGAAACCCTTTTGATTTGCAAGAGCTTGCTCTGCTTCCCGCCTGGCCAGGACCTCTGGGCATGGGGGGGGGTGGCCCCTGTCCATGGTACTCCCAGTTTCAAACCTGCCTGAGGCAGAAAGCTCAAGACTCAGGCAGTGTGAAAGGGCATCTGTAGAGCTCATGCAGCCACAACTGTTTTCTATAGTACAATTATCA
Organism: Megaceryle maxima; assembly: GCA_024605025.1. NCBI lineage: Eukaryota > Metazoa > Chordata > Aves > Coraciiformes > Cerylidae > Megaceryle > Megaceryle maxima. The sequence goes on from JANHGN010016469.1 coordinate 21,742, forward strand.
ACATTGCTAGAGCAACATTTCTTGATCTCCGAAATTACCCCTGACTGGGAGTAGTGGTAGAAAGTGAATCCACAACTTCAATGCAGAAAGACACTGTCCAGGAACAGCCTTGGGTTCCAAGCTCACCTGAAACAAAACTTAGTAGCTTGTAATTGCCCATCCTGCAAAACACATTTATCAGGGATCCACATGGAATTAATATAACCTTGGACAAGGAATCAAGCAGGGTACATCCACATCTAATTACTGATTAGCTAGCAAACTCCTAGATGAAAAAAAGGCAATCAGTAGCATCTCGTTATAGTGACACCAACTGCAGAGCTGAATGCTTCAAATCAGGTAGCCAAAGAGAAGGCCTCGCTTGTTCTAGCAGGACCTGACTGTTGTGTTATCCAGAAGGCTGACTCAGCAGCAGCTTTGAAATCTGAAATCTAAAGTGTTTATCTGAATAAAACAAGCCGAGACAGAAAAACGTTCCTTGAATAATGGCTTTGGCAGGTACTGCCAACCTGTCCCCAGTACACTTGTAATTGGCATCCATCAGAAAATTTGAGTGCTGCTGGTTTCATTATCAGATCAAAAAATGACGGCTAATCGTAGAATCATAGAAATGTCTGGGTTGGAAGGGACCTCTAGAGGTCATCTAGTCCAACCGCCCTGCTGAAAGCACGGCCATCTTCAACTAGAACAGGTTGCTCAGAGCCTCGTCAAGTCTCACCTTGAATGTCTCCAGGGATGGGGCGTCAACCACCTCCCTGGGTAACCTGTTCCAGTGTTCTACCACCCTCAGGGTAGAGTTCCTTACATCCAATCTAAATCTACTCTTTTCTAATTTAAAACCATTGCCCCTCGTCCTTTCACTACTGGCCTTTGTAAAGAGGCCCTCTCCAGTCTTTTTGTAAGCTCCCTTCAGGTACTGGAAGGTGGCTGTTAGGTCTCCCC
>JANHGN010016469.1:22783-46206 GCA_024605025.1 Megaceryle maxima
GGATGCAGTACTCCAGGTGAGGTCTGACCAGAGCAGAGTAGAGCAGCAGAATCACCTCTCTCAATCTGCTGGCCACACTCCTCTTGATGCAGCCCAGGATGCAATTGGCCTTCTGGGCTGCAAGCACACACACTGGCTGCTCATGTCCAGCTTCTCATCTACCAGCACCCCCAAGTCCTTTTCTGCTCTCTACTGCCTCTTCCCCAACTTGTATTGATAGTGGGGATTGTTCTGGCCCAGGTGCAGGACCCTGCACTTGCTCTTGTTGAACCTCATAAGGTTCACCTGGGCCTACCTCTGCAGCCTGTCCAAGTCCTTCTAGATGACATGCCGTCCCTCTGGTGTATCGACAGCACCACTCAGCTTGGTGTCATCTGCAAACTTGCTGATGGTGCCCTCAATCCCGCTATGTCATTGATAAAAATGTTAAATAACACAGGTCCCAGTATGGACCTCTGAGGGACACCACTTGTCACCGCTCTCCATCTGGACTTGGAGCCATTGACCACTACCCTCTGGATGCAGCCATCCATCCAATTCATTATCCACTGAACAGTCCCCCCATCAAATCCATATCGCTCCAACTTGGCAAGTAGGATGTTGTGGGAGACCGTGTCAAAGGTCAGGCAGAAGTCCAGACAGGTCACATCCATATGTCATCCCTTGCCCACTGATGCAGTCACTCTGTCATAGAAAGCCAGTAGGTTTGTCAGGCAGGACTTGCCCTTAGTGAAGCCATGCTGGCTGTCCTTGATCACCTCCCTGTCCTCCATGTGCCTTACAAGACCTTCTAGGAGAATCTGCTCCATGATCTTCCCAGGCACAGAGGTGAGGGTGACAGGTCAGTAGTTCCCTGGGTCCTCCTTTCTACCCTTTTTAAAGATAGGTGTAACATGTCCCTTCTTCCAATCACTAGGGACTTCACCTGACTGACAGGACTTTTCAAGTATTATTGATAGTGGTTTGGCAACTGCATCTGCCAGTTCGCTGAGAACTCTGGGATGCATCTCATCGGGTACCATACACTTACGTATGTTCTGGTTCTTCAGGAGGTCATGAACCTGATTTTCACATACAATGGGAGTGACTTCACCACCTTGATTCCTGCCTTGTAGCTTTTTTACCTGTGAGGTGTTGGGAGAGAAGTTACTAGTGAAGACTGAAGAAAAAAAATATCATTGAGAACCTCAGCCTTCTCTTCATCTGTTGCTACTAGCTCCCTGTTCTTGTTCTTCAGGGGGGGTATGTTTTCTTTCACCTTCCTTTTTTTTCATTGATGTATCTGTAGAAGTCCTTGTTATTTTTTTGCATCCCTTGCCGAGTTCAGCTCCAACCATGCCGTGGCCTTCCTAAACTTATGCCTACACAATCGGGCAACATCTTTGTACTCTTCCCAGGATATCCGTCCCTGTTTACACTGCCTGTGTAGCTTGTTCTTACTTTTTAGCTTGACCAGCAGGTCGTGACTCAGCCATGCTGGTCTCTTTCCTTTCTTGTTTGATTCCTTACACTTAGGGATCAAGAGCTCTTGTATTCTGTGAAAAGTGTTTTTAAAGATCTGCCAGCTTTGTTCTGCTTCCTTGTCCCTAGGACCATTTCCCAGGGTGTCCTGTTAATTAACTCCTTGAAGAGCTGAAGTTTGCCTTTCTGAAATTCAGGTCCTGACTATGCTCCTTGACTGCTTTGTGACCCTTAGTAATGCAAATTCCACCAGTGCATGGTCACTGCTGCCCAGGCTGCCTCCAATCTTGAGGTCCCTGACCAGCTCACCTGCACTGGTGACTAGTAGGTCCAGTATTGCATTCCTTTGGGTAGAGCTGTCTTATTTCTTGTCCCAGGAAGTTCTCATCAAGGCACTCCAGGAGCCTCCTTGGCTGCCGACTACTGACTGTGTTGCTTTTCCAGAAAATGTTGGGGTGACTGAAGTCCCCCAGCAGGACGAGAGCCTGTGAGTGCGATGCCTCCTGCAGCTGGAGTAGGAATGCTTCATCAATAGCCTCCTCTTGATCAGGAGGCCTATAGTAGACTCCGACCACAAGGTTCCCATTGTTACCTTGGTCTCTAATTCCTACCCATAGGCTTTCAACTTGCTCGTGGCTCTTCTTCAGGGAAAGCTCCTCACATTCAATCCATTTCTTAACATAGAGAACAACACCTCCACCCCTTCTGTCCCTTTTGAATAGCTTGTAGCCATCAATAGCCACACTCCAGTCATAGGATTCATCCCACGAGGTTTCAGTAATGGTCACGATGTCGTAGCCTTCCAGCAGCACAGTAGCTTCCAACTCTTCCTATTTGTTGCCCATGCTGCGTACGTTCGTGTAGAGGCCCTTCAGCTGGACAGTTGGCTGTGTCCCCTTTCCACCTGTTAATTCCCTTGAGGTGTTTCCCTGTTGGCTGCTACTATCACAGGAGCCTCTGGCTCATCTCCGTGAGGTTTTGGCTGTGTCCCCAGCATGCTGCAGGGTAATGGGCTGAAGTTCCTTACGCCATCCCTCCAACCCTGGTGTGTTGTCCCTCATCTTGTGACATGAAGGGCTGATGGTATCATTATCCCCCTCCTCCTTCTCATCTACTTGATCATTCACAGGTTCTACTGCGAGTCCAAGTTCACTGATAGCTTTTGCATCTTCCCCATCACATGGCACACTGTCTCCTACTTCCCCTGAAATAGCAGTGGAGCTGGCACACTGCCCCACTAACGTCTCAGGCTCGTTTCCTGCAAGCCTGGTTTCTCCCCTTTCCCCCTTTGAGTCTAGTGTAAAGCTTGGTCAATGAGCCCAGCCAATTCTTGTGATAAAATCCTTCTCCCCCTTGGAGAAAGACGCACCCCATCTGCCACCAGCAGGCCTGGCCTCATGTAAATTGACCCGTGGTGAAAAAACCCATGATGTTAACATCTTCCACTCTATTAACTATTTGGCTGAAAAATGCACTGATTTCAGACAAAACAGCATCTTCAGTGAAATCTACTAAGCAGCATTACGTAAAGTCAACATTTTGTTAAGCAATGAACTGCCAGTCTTAATATGTTCTGAGGACAGCTGGAATTGCAGTAGTATTTTTCCTTTTTTCCTGGAGCCACTCAGGAGTCTAAAAATTAGCTGAGATGATTTTAAAGTGCAAAGAAGGTTCAAATAAGCAAACAAGGATGGACCATAGTGCAGGCTCAGGAATGCCTCCCACTTCCACCTGCCTCTGATAAGTTGTCCCAGCAATAAAAAAGCGAATGTTCTGTCTTCTGAGATAATCCCACGCTGGTGACAGCAACCTGAAGGTCTTAGTATGTTGACTGACATAACCGATACTGCTTAGAATCAACACACACTGTGCCGACTGCAGAAGCATCTCCTTTCTTGCTTTCAACTTTCTGTCTGACTCAGACATAGTCTACCTGCTCAGACTGATGCTTGCTGAAAACTACTTTCTTCATTCTTGGCAGCAAGTCTTCTCTGGTTGTGAGATGACTGGGGACAGCTGGGTTTTCTAGCTTCTGCCTTTCCAGACATGTTCCTCTTAATTTCAGATCTAGGGTGAAGACACTGCCTCTCTCCCAAAATGAGCAGGTAGTGCCTGTTGCTGCAGATGTGACGGGCAGTATTGATGCAGGCTGGGCAATGTCTAAAGCTAGAGAACTGAACTGAAGCAAGCAGAGGGCACTAGGGTACACAAGTGCCTTAACTGGAAAAGAGATTAAGTTAAGAGACTTCTGCCTCAAAGGTTTCAGAGAATGAGAGTACAATGGTGAAAGCAGCTCAGGCACTTACTGGCCTCCACTTCACCATCACAAATGGTAAGAGGAAATGAAGTCAGGATCGACACATATACACTCTAGCTTTACACAGAGATATCTCCCTACAGAAGTCACTGGTAACATGCTAAAAAAAAAAAAAAAAACAACCCCTAAATGAAATCCCAATAATAATAGTTGTTGCATGACAGGAAGAGAAAAAGGGGTTTTGCAAGCCTATAAAAAAAAGCACTAATGTAACATCAGCCCCGAGAAATTTTAAGAGTAGCTTTAACTATCACTTCAGGAAACAGGAATTATGCAAACGGACAAATCTACTACAGATACAAATCCAGTTTTCTATCAAGCAAACAAGCACGTGTTCTCCATAATCCATATTACTGAAGACAAATGACATGAGTTTTCCTACCAAGCCAGTAAATTAAAATGTTCCTATTTCATTTTGACTGTTGCATTTTTGTTGCACAAAATACCTTATTTATACAAGAGCATCTGATTTAGTTTGCAGGTTTTAGTTGCCATAGAAGAGACCGTCAACCTCACCAAGACTGCATGCTTTCTAACCCCTTTACATTTTGTTTCAATGGGGAAAGAATATTCTACTGCCCTTGACTGAACATGCAGAATTCAGTTTTCCTTATTTGAAAGGAAACATTGTCATGAGGGATATAATTTATGTTCTGGTGCCATGTGTTTCATATTTTCTGACAACTGTAGATTAAACTTCATTCAAAGGTGATAATTAAAATTTTTATGAGCATATCTAATATTAAACAGCTACTGGCAGGCTATGGTGCCTTGACTGCTTAATGCACAAGGGAGAAAAGCAATAAAAATTAACTGTCAAAGCAGCAGCTTGATCTTTCCTGTCAGCTACCAAAACTGCACTCTCAGTCATCAGACTCTCCCCCCATGTAGAGGCTGCTTAATCTGTAGAGTGAAACAGTCTTCTGCACATCATCTGGCCAAACATTATACAGAACAATAAAATAACAGAAGGCTTCAAAATATAGTGTTATTAATTTTTATTACAACTAAGTTGTTACCGTAGAGTGCTGCTTCAGGTAATAAATGAAGCTGTTGAAAATTTAGACAGAAGCCATTAAACTGTGTCTATTTTCAGCAAAAATAAGAGTTTTGACGAAGGGTTCCACAGTCACTTTCAAGCAATCTGAGGAAGCACCCTGCTAACATATATAATTAGACTGTTTCTGTAAGACCCAGGTGCATTTCCTTTTCTGTCTCAAGGCACAAAAATCTTTGGCACTACCAGGTCCTCCTTTTTCAGTGGCAGCCAATACTCATATCAACTTAAAAGGTGTCAGGGTTATCTGCAGCCTGGATTAAGCTATCTGTTAGAGGGAACACTATTCTAGTTTAAACAAGATACAAAAGATGCAAACATTAGGGTCTCGATCCCAGGAGAAATTCAGTGTGCATAACCTTATTTAATTAAATCATTAAAAATGTATACTGGAAATGTTAGCCACACAGGAACATACTGCTAAAGCAAAACAAAAATGGTACATCTTAAAGAGTTTAATAGAAGCTGCATGGATTCTGCAGTCAGAATACGACATTAGTCATAGCGGCCTTAATGGAAACCTTTAAATTATGTATCACACACAGAACAATGTAAGCAGTCACAACTTATGAAATGCCAGAATTAAAAGATGGGCCCTTCAAATTCAATCATGCTGTACTCTGTAGAAATTCTGCATTACTTAGTAAGTACTTCTGCATAGAACTGCCACCACACTCGTCAAACATACATGGAAAGGTCATTTTACTTGCCATTATTTGTATTTCCTTTCCATTGCTCCATGCTTCCTTTTTTTTTTGCATAGAGTTCAAATACAACAAAACAGAAATATGATTGATAAATACAAGACTGACAAGCATCAACAGAAGGTAAGTCAAGGTGTACACCACCTTCAGAAGTCCTCTATGTTCACGAGGAACAGAATTTAATAAACAATATCTATCACATTCTTTATTGCATTTTGAAGGGAAGGGCAGCTCAAAGACAGCCCAGGCTCACGTTCAGGTTCATGGTGTATTTCACTACAGAAGGTCTGCCACAAGCGTAGGTAAGACAGCTATCCAAAAGGGCTAAAGGCAAAGTCCCAAGACTGACAATTTCAGAAATAAGCTTTGGATCTTCCCAGACCCTGACACGTTTTCAAGAATCCAGACATCAGGATAGAGATATACAAGGTGAAAGAAGCTTTGAAGTGCAAAACAGACTGCAATGACAATGAGTTGTAGGAAGGTCCTTAAGAGCCCAATCAATCTGAGCATTTCAAAACAAGTGTAGAAGAGCAGATACCAGGTAAACCAAAGACGCAGCAACCGTGTTAGCTTGGGTGTCTTGGCTTTGACACGATCAGCTGCCCTTGCCTACATTCCTTAGGAAAATCTGTCTGGAGGGAGAAATTAAGTCAGAGAGGAGACTACCTAGTGGTTCACTGGGAGGTGGCAATGCAAAATGGGCAAAGCACAGGATGTCATATTTTAGCATAGTCTCTTAGCAACCTTTTCGCTTGGAGATTTGGGTGGTTTTTTTCCCCGCAACTTGGTTTCTGCTTTTTTGAGACTTACAGTAGTCAAGAAGAGGTGGTAATTCTTGCCATCAATTTAAATCAAGGCAGGTGGTTTCAAGACATGCCAGGGTAAAGGAAGTATTTTCTGTGTTCTAGTATATTTAGATGGTGGAGCTTTTATTTCTCCAATAAAGCAGTAGCAGCAAGTTTGCACTAGAGAATTCTAGAAGCTTCTCAACACTGAAAACAAAGTTGGAAAGACACAAAGGTATCTTAACCATAAAGCCAGCAGTCTTCTTGGGGACTTGAACTTGAAGCATAACATGGTAATTTCAAACAATTTTAATTTCCTTCTACAAACCAGCTCCATTAGTGGATTTGAAGTCATTAGAGCATTTCTTACTCTGATGAAGTTTCCGATTCATAACCTGCTCCTGCTAAGTGTCTGTTAACTCCACTTAAGTTTTATTGCCACAGTCATAATGATTCAAACACTTTCATAAAACCTTGAGATCATTAAAATCACTGTGTATAAAGAGTTCTAAGACCCTGATTAAGTGACCCCTGAAGATTTATATTCCCCTTTGCTTTTGCACGTATATGTTTTCATGACCTTAATATACAAATCAGCTGAACAGATTTGCAAGACAAACTTCAGCACAGGTGGAACTCTATTCCTTTGGGATTCCTGACCTCCAAATGGGAATGAATACAAGTGAGAAATGTGATATCATAAATGCTTGCTCAGCAGTAAAACAGAGCCTCTTTGAACATATCAAAGATCAATGTTGTAAACTTTTATGACAGTACTGTATATGGCTTCTAGATTAGGAAAGAAAATCCAATACAATATTCCTTGTGCCTTTGGGGCACTGACCAACTAATACAAACATATCCAAAGACAGAATTTTAGTCTGATTTCTTGAAGAAGAAAAACAGAAAAATTAAGTGAACAGTTTATAAGCACATTTAGTTTGATATTATATTTAGTGGGTTTATGGCAACAAATTCAATGTAAAAAGTTGGTATTTAGTCATGCACTGAAAATACTGCTAATGAGGAGGTGACTAAAATCAGCGATGTACTTGTAATGACTCCTCCATCAGTAAAAATTTATGGAAAGCTTTTGCCTGAAACTGAGAATTGCCTCTTTCTATTACCATTTATGATTTCTATCACATTTAATCCTTAACAATGTGTTCTTAAGACATATTTTCAGTCACATACTGAATTTTATTATAACCCAAATAATAGAATTTATAAGGCCAAACTTGTGACCCTAAGCTTCATTTTGTGGTAGATTTAATCTAAGAAGAAGTCCAAGAGTACTCGAACATCTCTGAATAGACTGAACAATTTAACATATCACAAAAAATAATATGCAAAGAAGGAAGCTATAAAACAGTATTAAATCCCAAGTTTTGCTACTAAAACAAGTGTTTCTGTATTAAAATATTTTTTAACAGTGCTACTGCACAAAACTAGAAAAAGCCATTTTACAGTGCATATTTAAAAAAAAAAGGCTGCTCTCAAATAATATGCCTTGCAAGCTCAAACAGAAATTCTGCCAAGTAATTATTTCCTACATTGTACTCACAGGGGTATTTGAGGTTGCTCGAAAGGGCCAGAAAACAAACAAAATCCTGACAAGCCACAAGAAATAGGAAAAGTCATCATGATTAAATGAGAAAGCAATCCAGCCAGCATTGTTTTTGAAGTGACATGGTTAATACACAGGCACAAGACCATAACTGGATACTAAATATCACTTTACAAAGTGAAAGCAGTGATTCATTTTTGTAAAGACAGATCTCCTCAGGATGTCTCATCTCATACTGTTGCCTTATCTTTTATTTGTATTTTTTTTTCTGCTTGACTGCAATGATTTGGAATCCTTTTGTGTTGCATTTTAGCTTACAACCAGTTTGCAATGGCTGTGCAGAAGAAAACTCAAGTTGGTAACTTCCCATGATGTTACAACACTAAGCTTGAATATAAAGCAGAAGTGTCATTTTAAGCAGAGAAGACTGCTGTTAGCAGCTGTTGCTATTGTGATTAAAACAAATTAAACTTGAGACACCTTAAACCCCTCCCAGAATAAATTTCTAACTAGGAAGCTAAAGCTGTGACTCACAATTGTATTTAGACTAAAACATAGATTTCCTGTGTCTACAGTGGTGTTTAAATTCTCCAGTAAAATGACTCACCATGGTTCCAAAAGGTATAGCTCTTGAAGCATGATAATAGATGGCAATGAAGTTAATGAAGAAGGCAGTTCCACACACCATTGCTGGAATAAGGAAGGCTCCAATGAACATCTGCTTTATCCATCGCCTTCCTGTAAGAAGGGACATTCCAATCGGAGCGGTGAGATACAGGGTATTTAGATAAAAAAGTTATCAGCAAGCTCTTCAGAATATAGGTATTTGAGTTATCCCCCGAAAAGATCAAAGAAATAAGTAACAATTAGCACACTGATTCAAGAGCCAGGAGTCAACTAATAGCTTCATTTGACTCCTGGCAACTCAGAAGAAGCAGCACATTTATCAATATATTAGGCCAGGTGAAGAGACAGGAAAAGGGACAGAGTGTGAGAACCTTTCAGATGATGAACAGCATATGCTAAACTGGCCAAAGAAACCAGGGCATGAAACATAAGCGTGTATGTAAGCTGCAGATCAGTAGAGACAAACAGCAGAGCTGGCCCTGTGCAGAGCCTGCTCACACCCTGACAGCACTGGGAGCTCAATGCTTCTCACAGGACAATGCAGCACTACAGCTGCTTTCAGGCAGCATATACTTCAGGTTGTCTTGACCCAACTAAGTTGACACCATACATTCAGGATGCATAAAGGTACTGGCTATACCTGTTATAAAGCAAAATGCCACAGCATTTAATTAATATCCAGCAAAGCTGAACTTGGACATCATCAACAGCAGAAAACAGAAGGAAAGTGATTTCTAAAAGTCAGGCATAAAGGGAACAGTAACACTTGTTAGCAGTTACTATTAAGTTTGGAGCTCCATGAAGAACTCAAAAAGTCTCTCTTGGGCAATAACTTAGCAATTTTCACTGTCTGTATTCCCTTTACTTTCTATGCTCTTCACTGTCTAAACTGTCTATATTTTAATTTAATACACCACAGATGCATCTGTAACATGCACTAAATAAAGTCAGCAAACTAGCATATGCTTTTCAAGACCATCATATGTATTTTCACCATGAGCCAACATAATCAGCATTTCATGGTTTGATAGATGTTTGATCTGTAGAAAACAAACCAACCAACCAATGCAAATATGCTCAACTACAGAGCACAGTACATTTTAGAACAGCAACCCTAATTTACAGCAACTCTAATTTACCTAGACCTGTTTTTCTACAAATCTCTAGATTTATACACATCACATGGTAAGAAACAGCTAACCTCCAAACTCAGAGTAGATGAGACTGAATACTACTAACAAATATGTCATGCGAACTTACCAGAATTACTTTTTCTAAGGCACTGTAGAACATAATAGATATTGATTACTCTTTTATTGCAGCAAAGGGAATGGATGAAGCCAGTAGACTGCAAGGATGTAACTGGTCATAACTCAGAGGCATAGTGGGAAGCACTTGATGACAGCCTGTCCAAATCTGTTCTGACAATTTTACTGGGCTTCTGCTCTCTACTGATACTCATTATGAATTTGCTACACATAAAGCAGAGCACATACTGGAAAGTAAAATAACCTTCTTTAAAAGATGCTAGAAACAGTTTTCCCCCAGCCACAATTAACAGACTAGTAAATACTGGATACTCATCCTTTCCATGTTAATAAACAGAACCTCCTGGTATCTATAGAGGAAGGCTACGTAGGAGTCATTTGGTGAAGATGCCAAGAGCTGTTTAACAGCATGTTACAGAAGAGGGAGAGACTCTTACGGTCTGGATGTCATGAGCCAAACAATTATATATGAGAGTAAAAGAAGCAATTAGTTAAGATACAACTGCTAACAGTTCTTTAGCTCTTATTCCTTCTAAATTAACCAAAGACTTCAGCAATCTTTAGTTAAAATATGCAGCCTGTACTGAATAGGAAATAATATGAAAGTTAAATACACTCAAAATATTTTCTCTTTATTAAGAATTTAATGGATTCCATGCGAATAACCTAACTCCATGAGGACAATTCTACACTGGTGCAAATCAGAAAATAATAATTCTCCATTTAACAACACAATGAAAATGCTGAAACATGAAAACAATTTACCTCCTTGTCTAGCATAAAGGCTTCCTCCAAAATATCCATTCACTGGTGATGTTGCAGCATAAACAAATATAGCTGTACTAAGCATTGATCCTCTCCTACAAGAAGGGATTTTTTTGATAAATGAAATAGGAAAACAAGCAGTATGAGAGCAAGAGATTACAGCAAAACATGTACAGAAGTTATTTAGTATTTTTAGGTAATATGAAAATTTTGAAGTGCTTAAATTACAAAATCTGCATAAAAATGAGAATTGTATCCAGAGCTTCTGTCCAAGTCTAATTCTATCTGGGAGAAATAGTTTTGACATACTAAATTATTTTCTCACATGCATTTATTTTCAATGAAGTACAAAAACTCACCTCTGATCCGAATACCATCAACATTTGGATGTGTGCACCTTGTGTATAAAGAACCAAACTATTTACAGGACATATTAAATGTTAGGTTCAACCACTGCAAATGAAAGGTCCTCTTTACTTAATATAAAGGCCAGTATTAACAGAAATATGCTAAGATTATAAATGATGTTTCTGCCATCCCTTAGAAATTAACTTCTAAGTTTGAAAGTGTTCATCTTACAGAAAATTAGAAAACCTGATTTAGAAACTATAAATACCATAATGAAGCCACAAATCAGCATGGAGTAGTCCAATCAGAAGAGCTGAGTCATTTTTAAATTATCACCTCATTAAATGTTACGAGTACTCATTGTGGCAATAATTTTTTTTGAAATTTTTCAGGCAAAGCTAATAATTTTAAAAATCACAAAAACCGTCTCCAAATGCATTTTTAAAAATCATGTCTAAGAATAGCAAGATTTAATGAAGCTGTTTCCACATGTCCCTCTGCAACTCTTAGGTAGCAAAAAAGCAGAAGGTTTTCAGCCAGCTTGCTGTACTTTCTTCACATTAGTTGTTCTGAGAGATACCAAACCACTGGTATTTTGGCTTTTGATGAACCATTACTGTATGACCGCCCTACCCAAAGAAGTAATCTTTGTTACAACTGGCTTCCATGTCTGCATGAGCTGAACTAGGCAAATATACTTGCCAGTCACACCTGCTAAAGGAGTGTTATGCTAACATTTGTTTTTTAAAAATAAGAAGCAGTAGTTCCATTTTGAAAGCTACCACTTAAGACAGAAACCAGTTTTAACACTTCTCCTAACTTAAGGCAACCTAGAAACACATCCAAAACTCCAGAAGGCCATGCACAGTCTGAAGTGACATATGTAAATCGAGGCTACCTGTAAAATGATCAGCAGATGTTAATCTAAAATTATCTCAAAATTTCCTATTCTCAAGCTTACTTGCTTGTGTTTCAAATATTCTAATGGAAAAGCTTCTCAAAACACAAACAGTATCAATAAATTAATAGCTGACACAACCAAATGTCACTTAGAGACTTTTAGGTGGCATCAGCTGCATGATCCCTGAGAGTTTTAACAGACATGAAGAACACAGAGGCAATCACTCTTCTAATTCTGGTTTACAGCCTTTTTCACTCACATCACTATTTTCCCAAATGTAAGAACTGCCTGAACCAGATTTGGTCAATTGTTCCATTACATGCCCAGAATAAAATTCACTCTGAAAGTGATAAACAGGTCTATTGTGATAAAAGACTAAGTGCACATACTTTGTTTTTTTTTTTTTTTAAATTACTGTTCTGACACATTTTACAATTGCCATTACTAACTGACAGCTTCCCTACGGTGCACAAACATTCTGAAATGGTTTCATTCCCTCCCTTAAAGGGCTGACATGCTGTAAAATTAAAGATGTGTAAGTAAGTCTATCCAGGAATGCAACCGTGGGGCATATGGGGGGAATAACACCATATGAAAAATGAAAATATGCCAAGATACTGGTACCAGATTGGCTTTTTAACACGCCATTAAAAGGCAGCTAAATTAAAAAACAAGAGTTCTCTCTAGTGGCACATTGGAAGTATTACAACTTGTTAAAATCAGTTACAGGTGATACTGAAGGGAAAAATAGAACAGAGATTTGAAATTAGTCATTGCTTAAAACAAAGCACTTGTAAATAAAATTCCCCCCAGTATCCAAAATACAATCACTACAGAAACAGATGAAGTCAGGTCACCAAAAATCTCAAACAGATAAAAAGTAAAGGAGGAGAAATAGGTGAACAGCTAGTAGTGTATTAAATTTGAAGTTGAGTACTATCTGTTGTTTTAAATTAATTCTCTCCAGTCTGGACTATAGCCCACCTATTGCTGGAGGTTTTACATGCAACACATGGTGAGCAGTATCTGTTTGAAAGAAATTAAATCTCCATCCTGAGAAGACCTGGGGATAAGATTGGCTCAGTGAATTGTCAGCAGTAAACAGGACTATTCACAACACAACACACTCCTACTTCAGTCTTTACAGGACATGGCGAGGAAAACAGTTAAGAAATACAGTAATATCTTGTCACTCCAGATGAAAGCAGGAGTAAAATATGTACCTTTTAACATTTATTTTTCATATAATCGTCCAGTGATGCTGCAGAATGACAAACTAGTTTTAAAATAAATAATGTAAAAAGCAAGCATTAAAAGAGTAAAATTAAAGGAGACCAACTCACACAGTAAGAATAAGACAAAGTTTCATTACTTCTTAAAAGACCCCTTCTAATTACTACATCTGATCTAAAGACAAAGACTAACAACTCTCAAACTTTTTTCCAGGCCAGTTAGAACATTATTTTTTGTAATTATTTTATTCATTTGAGCTTTTACATGTGGAAGGCATGGCACAATTATACTTACTCTGTGTATAAGTCTTCTATCATTGCAACAACAATGACTATAAGAGACACAGCAAAAATTTGACAACCAGAACCAATAAGCGATGAAAATATTAGAGGATGACTGGATGGTCTAAAAACATCTCCATGGACCTGCTTCCACCCATACTCATCACCTAGATCTCTGTCCTAGGAACAACAACAAAAATATTTAAGTGTAGTCATGACAATTAATGGCAGACACACAAATCAGGTTTGAATTAAAGGCCTGATTTATTAAAGCAACTTCATCTGTATGTCTTCTTTCCTGAATGCATCAAATTTAGGAGAAAAGTTTACTTTTCAGATCGTATGAAGACAACGAAAATAATATATTACCTGAATGCATGATACAGTAAAATCTATCAGATTCCCTCCCTGTCCCTAAAATCCCCTGAAGTGCTTCGGAATAAACACAGGCTTCTAATTACACACTCAGAAAGTGTGGATATGAACATTAATACAGTGACTACAGATGGAATTTTTGGGTTGCGACCTGTGAGCATGTTATAAAGAAAACCAGTACCACTTTCAAGACACACATGTGGCAGTTTTTTTGTCCAACTGAAGAAAACCATTCAGAGCTGCTAACACAGTGAAAACGGTAAACCTTAAAAAAAAAAAAAAAAAAAGATATTTAAAAAAGCACAAATACAGATCTTACCATATCATCCATTTCTTCCTCCTTGCTGTATCTTGCATAATCTTTTCGCAAAGTTCTCATTAATATCATAGACACTAGGCCAACCAGAAAGATCACCATCATAAAAGAATTGAAAATTGAAAACCAGTGAATCTACAAAAAGAAAACACATCCTTAAGGTTTAGAAGAGTAAATGTGTTTCAAACGTTTCCAGTAAGCATAAATCATTGCCTAGCAGGACATCCTGTCAGCACTAGCCAAGTAACAATAAACCCATACTTTAAGTACTGCTACATTTGTGGAAAGTCCCATGAAAACTGTGAAACACCATACATAAAGCTTTCCAACAGCCAAGTTTGCTCAGGATGAAGTTATCACAGCTTAGTTAAGCACAAGCAAAGTTCAAACAAATAGATTGTGCATGCCCCCTCAGTAAATGCAATGCAGCACGATGTACTGCTGCCTTCCTAGAGAAGAGGTTTAAGCAGCAAAAGAGAGACAGACAAAAATCCAAAGGAATGGGACCAAAATGTGCAGCTGCAGTATTTTGACTCTGACAAACATATCTTCTGGTTTTCACCCCAAGCTTCAAACAGAATCCTAAGCCTCTAATTTCAGAAAGTAGTATATCTCAGTATACTACCCTTACGATTACAACCACAAGTTTAAACCATCACAGCTGATGTCACTGACTAGTTTAGGCTAATGCATTTTGCTTTGCATTTACTTCAGTAAAAAGTGTACATATGACCATCTGCATGACACTTCCTCAGCTTACAAATTGTACAGTTGTGTCCCTGGAACCTCATTGCTTCTGATCACGTAAATATATTTTCTTGAAGTGCCTTGTATTCGCCGCAGGCTTGAAATTAGCCTGCACATTTACTGAAGCACTCTGAAAAACTGGAGCCATCCTATTTGAGCAACAGAGCTATCATTTAAAACCTAAAGTCCTGGACCTGTCTGTTACATTGTCCCACAACACCTGGGACATCCAAAAATTCAATGAAGTAATTAAAAAATTTCATGACATCATGGGAACTAATGCAATCATTTTGAAGGGATATTTTGTAAGGTTGCCTTAGAACAATACCTACTCTGTGCTGAAAGAAAGATGGGTCAAGGTACTTGTCAAACCGGTCTTCAAACTTCACATCTGATTTCTTCCATTTCACCTGAAGAGAGAAAAAATTACACTTGTAAAGCACATTATAGTATGTTCAGCTATACTCACATGCAGAAACTGAAAACACATTTTAAAAATCATCCACTTCAAGATATTTTCTTAAATATGAATCTAGGTTTTGGAAAAAAACAACGGACTTGTGTTCTTAAGGACTGACACCTACAGGACAGACATAGAATGAACATCAGCCACCTTGCCTCATGGAGCTAATCTTGACTACACTTGGGTCTAAGAACAAGGAATAATGTTTCCACTGTATCTGCAAAGCTAACCAAAGATGCAAACTTCTAGTTGTCAAATGCAATAAATCATTTTCAAGATTATAAAAGGACCTTATCAAGATACTCATACTGAAGGTGCCAAAACCAAAGTTCATCAAATTACTCTATTTTTCAGTTTTGTCAAATGAATCATTCGATGATGGTCCTTCCCATAGTAGATACTTATGAAACAATGAGGCAATACCTTTGAAAAATCCTCCCAACTTTGCTCAAGATTTCAGAACAAAGGTTAAAGAGAGGATGTTTAAATATGTTCAAGAATGATGTTCCAGAAAGCAGTAAAATTTTCAAATTTGTGTGTGTGTGTGTGTTCTGATAGCACACTCCCTTTACTGAACATTTCCATGTGCTGCATTGTATGAAAAGAGGCTTGTAGAGAACATTATCAGGGTTCACTGAGCAATGACAACACCCTCTATTCCTGGTCCCCCAACAGCAGCTGAGATCTGTTCTACTGCCATGCACTGAGACTGGTATTCAGTGAAATCAACTGTACATAAATTCTCTGAGTAGAGTGCCCAAGAAAAAAGATGCAGTCTAGCAAAAGCAAGGTAAATGAGCAGATACAAGAGCAGATCTAAAACAGATGCCAATAGGAAAGAAAAGGGCATAAACTGAGATAAAACCTGGCAGAAGGAAACCGGCTAAAAGGGATCAAGCTGGACCATAGCAGTCAGACATTAAAATTTTAAAAGGTACAAGCTAGAAGCTGCAGTGTAAAGTCTGTAAGACAGGATTTTGCAATCTAGACACTCCAATTGCCAGTAAATAACTCTGAAACTAGCTGGAAACACATGTGGTTATGGCCATACCATCACAGGGTAACAGCATGTTACTGCTATCAGTTACTCTACTAGCTGCACAGAGGGCTGCTTGGGATTGGCAGATTTAATCATACTAATGAACTATATGATACTAACAAGGCAGCACAGAGTATTTTTTAGAATTTTTGCAAGGCTGGTTAAATTTTAGTTTTTAAAGCAATTTCAGAAATTAAGCATAAATCTATACTAGATTTTTTTCAAAAGCATGCCAAGATTAGGAAATATCAGGATTTAAAGTTATCTTGAAAGAAATGCAGCCCCCTTGTGCATATCTATTTAAAATACATGACAAGGAACTATCCAACAGATGTTCTCTTATTCAGTGTAGGAGAAAGCATATAAATGTAGATTCAATACCCCTATCACTCACCACAGCCCTGAGACAGATTAAAACCCCCAAGACTCAAGTATTACTCACTTCTGCAGCAGAAATAGGGAGATTAAAGTAAATGTAATTCTAGAAAGGACATATAAAAACCAATTATCTACACTTTAAACTATACAACTTATTCAGCACAAGACAAATGTAATAGCAGTGAGAATATCCTCTGAAATCAAATTGTATGCAGACACCAACTGTTAACACATTGTAGAAAAGCAATGCATTAAGAACTAATTTCAGTATAGAAAAGTGATGATCATGAGAAGTGAACCATTATGGATTAAGTAGCATCAAATAAATACAGAGGAGAACTGAAAAAACTCAATCATTATCTCAGATCAGCAAACACTGTTTATTCATTAGCTTTTATCATAGCAATTCAATTAATAGCAGAGGGATTCAGAGAAAACTTATTTATAACCTTATTAGTAAAGACAAATTTCTACTGGAATTGCATAAACAAAACAAGCTTTGATACTGACTGCTTGAAAAGTATGAAGGCTTACAGTGGGTTTTGGTCCTAGCTCAGACCCCAGTTCAAATCTATGATGAAAATGTCAGAGCTCCAAACATAAAACATGAGGGTTCCTCTCTATGTCTAGTCTCCATACACGTTGGGATATCTTCCTTTTCCACCAAAACACTTTTTTTGTAGAAAGCTTCAGTTTGTCTGAAGTGTTTCAAAAATCTTCACTTGACAGTAATGAAAATATTTGACTGAGTGAAGATGCATCTCCCTCTAATATAGCCTAACATATCAATACCTAGTTGTAGGTATACGAGTACCTACTTTTGAGCCATTTCACCATGTCTAATTACTTATTAGAGATGTATCACCAAATTACTTACTGAATATGACATTTGTATTTTTGTGTTTGGTACCAATTTCACCTTTCCTTCACTGGTCAGATTGACATCTACAATTCTATTTCCATTGTAACCAATTTCAAGTTTTTTGTAAGTCCAAAGGTAATAATCTTCTCCATTTTCATCTGCTTCTCCAACAATACCTGCACAGGAAACAAGGATAAGTAACTATTACAGGTATGCTTTTCAAATACTCCGTAATTACTTTTTTAAAACATGCATTACAAAGGTTTTGCTATCTGAAGAAGCAACAAAAATACAGTAAAGAGAACAAAGCAAACCTTATGCTCTTTTCAACTCTAATACTTGGATTACACTTGAAATCCACAGGTATCTGCAAGAAGCATTTTGTAATGGTGTTAAAAGAAAAAAGCATGCAGCTATGAACACTCCAGCAGAGACAACAACAATTCCTCTAGTTTTATTTGGAATTCTTACCAGATAAACAACTAGCTGAATACAGATTTAATTTCCATGAACAGAACCTAGCCAACAGCTTTGTATTTTTCCATCTCTTATCTATCCCTTCACTCATTTTTCCTCTTTAAGAATTTTAATTTCATTGTATATTCCTCATTAGTTGATTTCTTACCACATACCTTCTCTTCTCATTTGCACACATGCGTCGAATGCTTACTAAGAATGATAGTTTTTGATTAGTGTCTCTATTACTTTCACTGAAAAAATTCACAAAGTTACCATTTACCTAAAAATTTTTACTGCCTCCAACATGGAAAGCTGCTTAGATGTTCCTGGAGCATCAAAACTCAACCGAATTCGGTATTAGCCATGATTAAGGTCTTACTTTCAATAAATTACTGCCAAATTCCTAATCTACTACCAAAAAATTCCAGAGACTGAATTATGTTGGGGAAAAAAAAAAAAGTTCACAGGCTACAAGCATCACCTTTAATGTCAAGACCATACGAGATGGAAAGCCACAATAAAAGCAGCACTCAAGATACACAAAGGTGGTGAGGAGTGGGAGAAAAAGTAGCTGAAGGATATGGAAGAGGTTATCATGAAGCAGCAGGTATATGAAGAAATGGCACCTGTGCATTACCTGTGCTTTTCAATCTTCAAGGTGCTATTTTTCTGTCATGTTTTCTACTCATGCTCATCTGTCAGGATTGCCATGTATACACCATCCACATGAAACACATACCAGTTTGTGCCTGTGCCATGCAGCCTAGCACCTGACATACCATCTGTTCCCATGGCAGCATCCAAAACCATGACAATATAGACCCCTAAACTGTTTTAAAGCACATTCTGATCAATCACTACCTGAAGGATTTAACTAACACAGTGCTCCATATATTTAGGGAGTTGTCCTGAAACAAAGCCAGTCAGGCCTAGGCACTCCACTGTGGGACAGCAATTCAGGAAAATATAGAAAATGGAATACTTTTATCTGAATGCACTTAAAAAGATCTGTCTTTTTCAGGTCAGGAAATAAAGTATAAGCCTTACAAAGTCCTCAAACAGTAGTTTGAAGCCATGACCTTTAATTATCAGCAGTTATTTTATGCTTAGTCCTTACTGAAAATGGAGTACTCCTTAGGGCATTTTTTGAGGATTTCCTAAGGATAATTTCAGATATTAATGATTGTGCATATGACTTGCACATCAGTAAGCCTTACCAAGGTGGAAAACCATGAAAAACATAAAACATGAATTTAACTAAAGTTTGCCAGGACACAGGAAGAGTGCTACAAATCCATCCTCATAAGCCCAGGAGTGGTTTGCTTTAACAACAGATCTGAACAGAAGTTGCCTAGAATTCTCAGCAAACATTAACACCATCTCAATCCTTTTATTTAAGTTTCAGAGAATGCTTACTTTCTTTTAATAGTACAAAAAACCAAACCAAACCAAAAAAAAA
Organism: Megaceryle maxima; assembly: GCA_024605025.1. Classification (NCBI taxonomy): domain Eukaryota; kingdom Metazoa; phylum Chordata; class Aves; order Coraciiformes; family Cerylidae; genus Megaceryle; species Megaceryle maxima. Next base: position 42,199 of record JANHGN010016469.1, read on the forward strand.
ACCAACCAAAAAAAAAAAATTGTTCAAATCAGCACAAGATATTTTTAATGCAAGCTGCGTGTAACCAGTTCTGGACAGTATCTTAAAAAAAACCTTCTCAGTGTTCAGAGTACTTCAGAGATGCCATCGTAACTAAAGTTCTTACTCCTGTGCACTTTCATCAGTCCTAATGGTTTTCATTACAGTTGTTGAAATTAACAGCTATGTGATGACACTCAAGCAAGCAAGAGATTACTTTTTCCTTAGTAACTCTACCACCATACTATATATGGACCATACAAGACAGTCTAAGACACCAACAAGCTGGAGGCACCATGTGTATGGTGGCACTCATTCCATATTCATAACAAAGATATGTATAATAATTAAAACTCTTCACTGAGCAGCAAGTCTCAAAGCTTTAAGTTTTAGTACTCAGAGCCTGAAATATTCCTGCTGAACAAAGATTTAGCGAAACCAGAATTAATACAGATAAGCTATATTCACAGTTTTCTAAACTGTGCTTGGAACACAAAGGTCTTAAAAGACTTGTTCTCAGACTTGCAGCTATATTTCTGATCAGTTCAGGTGCATCCACTCCTTCCTCAGCCCCCATCAATGACTGATTAATTTTTATTTTTCTTTAATAAAAACAGGCTAATAGTGACTGCTCAGTCTGCAGTCCTGCTAGTTTTACCTAGCCCACACAAGACATAGACCAAAATTGTCAGCACTGCTTTCTTTCACACTTGATGTCAGATTATACCCTTGTATAATACTACCAGTATTTAAAATACTGCAGTCATCTATTTCACAACTTGAGGTCCTGGTTCTAAACAACTATCAAAACCAGGTTCTTAATATCATACAAAGTTAGTAGCTAGATTCTACACGTTTGTTAGCTGTAGCGTTAGGAAGGACTTCTTATATATATAAAGATTATTGCTGAAGAGGTGAAAAACATTGGAATCAAAATAAAAGAGATTCTTCAGCCGAGAGCATGAAATGTAGTCAGTGAATAGAAGATTTAGTAAGTATATTTGTTCTTCAGTATTTAAGGTGAGAAAAAATGTTCCCAGATACGATCAGAAAAATCAGTCCTAAACAAAGAAAGTTTCCAAGACTCATTAGTCACAGAGGATTCCAAGTAAGTCATCTTAGCATCCACCATTCTTGCGCAGTCTAAAGCCTACAACGTAGCTGCCACTAGTCTAGGAAAATCATTTATTGATCTTTTGCTGGAAGGCCAAAAGCATTAAAAAAAATTGTAGCAACAATTGCCATTCACGCATGCTTTAAAAAGCCTATCAGCCACTGTGTAACAAGCATAGTAAAGGCCACACAGATTAATTAGAGTACTCCAAGCTTTGCCCCAGAGCTGTGACACGCACTAAGCAACCTGGCTGAAAAGAACCCATACGATATATGAGTACTTCTCCTGTCAGGCATTATAATGGTACCTTGTAAAAGCAGATTCTTGAAAGAGCAAAAACCTTCCCGCTTCCTGACTAACAGATAAATAGTAAATTTAAACACTAGCATTCCTCTCTGGAGCTCGTGTTCATCAGATAGCTACTTTCTAATACCAATTAAAATTACAAGAGCTAAAAAACCCACCCTATGTCAGAATGAATGAACAATGGGTAGCATTACTTAGCATACTACCCATCAAAGGACTTTTCTCACGTAGCTGGAACTGTATTGTAGGATTTTGTTTATTTTGGGTGGTTTTACTTCTTCCATGGAAGTCAGGCAACAAAGACTTCACTTCAACAAAGCATCTTGAGGTGCTTTTCATTTCCCTTCAGTTTATAATCTACAATAGGGAGATCAGGGTTTGGGGGGTTTGCTCGATTGCTATCAGTGCAAAGTGCAATTTGCAGAGCACTCTTTAGTAGGCATGTGATCACAGGTTACAAGGGAATAAAAAGAAAAAAAAAAACCCACAAGATTTTAGAAGATAATGGCAATAAGGACATAAATTTTTATTCAAGATACAAGTACTCCTAAGACCAGATAAAATTGCTCTTGCTGGGTGTTATTAAAGAACTGCAAACTCCTTTGTATAACCAGACTGCACTTGCAAAAGTGTTAAAAACCTCTGAATTAGCATAAATCAAACAACTCTTGGTTTGTAATAAACAAAAGAACTAGCAAAATAAAGTTTAAACATGCAAAGAATTTTACAGAAGTTGTTACGCATGAACAAATTAGCATGAACCTTATATCTGACCTAATGACCACTCAAACATTTAAAAGAATTTAACCCTAAGAACGTGGTCTTATTAAATCAGAAACTTGCTTGAAAAACAAACCAGCTTTTCCCTGTCTATGTAATTCACTAGTACAAGCCATCCTACTGTTCTTTCAATGCAATAATCCTTCAAATTATTTGGTTACATAAATTCTACATACTTGTGAGATTCTTGTAATGAAGCTTAGTTATTAAATGACTCCACGAAACTCACTAGTACAGGATTCTTGTAGCTGTAATTAAGTTGCTTATGCATAGTATCACTCACCCCATATTGGCAAGTCATCAATATACATCTGGTACCAATAGTGATTTTTGATAGCATACACAAATGCATCTCTTCTTCCTTTGTCCAAGTCAATTTCACAGTAAGTGGTCTGCATTACATCATCTGCAAAAAATTAAGGCACAGTTAATGATTTATTAATGAGCTGGCTCAAAGCAAAGGCAAAGGAAGCAAATGAAGGAATGGACACTGCTGGAGTCTTTAACCCCTCTTGGCTATCCTCAAGTATGTAACAAAAAGAAGACATTTAAAAAGGAGCCATTAAAGCAAGCCCATGATTGTTTCTGCAATTCCACCCTTCCATACCCAGAAGCTTCCCACAGACTGGGTAAGACAAAGTTTCAAAGTATCCTTTTGCTACTTCACCCACACTAAATTGAGATCCATTAGCTTATAGCAGCCTTACCTGGACAGACCATAAGACCTCTTTGACTTTAACAAAGGGTATGAAATTATTAACAAATACCTAAAACTGTGTATGATACTATCTCTCCATTTGATAATAATCAGGCTCACTGACTAGGAATACTGTTCATAAAAATGAAAACTTTATAAAGTTCACAGCAATTTTCAAGAAACTGCCATAAAGGAAGAAACAAGCAGTGAGGGTTAAGGTAGGGAAAAAAAAAGACAAAAATAGAAATAATTCAAAGAATGCACAAGAGGCTGCATTCGGAAATAAAATAAATCCACCTCTTTAAACCAGAAAGCTATTTTTCCCCATCTACAATTTCTACGTAATGCAGTTAGCAGCCACTCTTTCACATCCCAATATACTTCCATTATGTTTCCTTTTCAAGGCAAAAAAGACAAAAAGGTTCATATTTGCAAGAATTCAGGCAGCAACAGATTGAGAGACAAAAAAACAAACCATCCACTTCACATAAATAATTCCATCTTCCCCTCTCTCCTCTTTTAGTCATTACTGGAATTGCAGACTGATTTCTAGCAGATAAAAGTAATTTGTGCCTCAAGTACAGCTCTAATCTGTATCAAAATTCCACTTACTTTCTCCTATGCTAACTGCAAAATAAAGCTTAAAAACCAAATCACATCACCTGCACAGAAAAAGCACCAGTAAGTAGAGTATTTCCAACACAAAATAATAATTCTCTAATAACAACACTATGTCAAAATTAAAATATGCTCAGTTTAGTGACCTGGTCAAGCAAAACTGAAGCAAAGCCTAGTGAAGGCAAGACAGTAAGAAACCAGGCAACAGTAGTCCTGCATAGCTGCAATGATTTCCTACAGCCCCGGAGAAAATAGTGTCCTGGGCTCTTCTGGAATGCAAGCACCTCTTTTTCCTATTTCTTATGAAAATATTAGCATTTTTCTAGTTTTGTTTCTTCCAAGACACCACAAATGCACTCTAAACTTCATTTTTTCACCAAAAAAAAAAAAAAAAAAAAAAAAAAAAAAAAAACAGACTGCCTTAAGAAATTATTAAGCAAAAAAAATTTTACAGGGAAAAAAAAAAAAGGATAAA
>JANHGN010016470.1:0-35682 GCA_024605025.1 Megaceryle maxima
TAGCCACCTCTGTACCCTCTCCAGCACCTCAACATCCTTCCTGTAGAGAGGGGCCCAAAACTGGACACAGTATTCGAGGTGCAGCCGAGTACAGAGGAATGATCACCTCCCTGCTCCTGCTGACTACACTATTCCTGATGCAGGCCAGGATGCTGTTGGCCTTCTTGCCCACCTGGGCATCTTGGCCACGCTGGGCACCTTGGCAACCTGGGCACGCTGCTGGCTCATGTTCAGCCTGCTGTCAGTCAACACCGTAGGTCCTTCTCTGCCTGGCAGCTCTCCAGCCACATTTTAGTCTCTGTGGGCCATCCCAGCTGCCTTTCAGAAGGTTGGAGGTGTTCAGGGCCTCCTGTGTCAATTCTGCTTTTTTTGTGTAGGTATTTTTGGATAACTTATGGCATGTCAAATCACACTGATAAGTATGTTTAGGAAGCTGTGTCCTACCCCTAGCTGACAGAGCCTTGAGAACTGTCTAGTTTGAAAGGTACTTGCTTTCTAGACTCCATTGGTTGTATTGATTAGGTCTCTATTATTGATTAGGTCTAACCTTCAGTGGAAGGTTAGAAGCTGGTCTTACGTGTTGGCAGCTACACTGTAGATGTCTAAAATTAGCTTGAGCTGAATCCTACCTTGGGACTGACTTTATCCAGCTTCATGAGAGCTGTACTCTGATAAGCGTTGCACTCTTATGCTGCATAGGTACAGTTTTACCATCAGAAAAGTTAACCGTATGTGAGCTCAATGAGGATTTAGGATGTTAAAAATTCATCTGATCAGCTTATAATATGAATATTGTGTAATATTTACATTGTATTTGTGACTGTTGAATGACCAGCTGTTGGATGGTAAAGGTTCCTGGTGTTAACCATATTTACACCCAGACGGACACCCGGAAAACTGCTCAGCTAATTTGATACTCTTAAGTTTGATACTGTTGTCTACTTGTTACTGCTGTAATTCTTCTGGGGTTTGGGGCTTTTTGGTTTCTTGTTTGGTTTTTTGCTTGGTTAGTTTGATATTTTTGTTTGTTTGTTTTGTTTTTGTTTTAGTTTGGTTTTTTGTTTTTAATTAAAACACTCCTGTACTTCTGTGTCATGATACTACTGAACAACACTTTGAAAATCTACTGCATGTTACAGACTTCCCTCTGGCTAGTCTTGCTCTTTTGTGGTAATGGTGTGACATTTCTTTTTTAGGAGGCATGGCTTGTTTCTGCCTTTGTGCAGTTAGCTATGTTTTTTGGAGTATTTATATGTGTAACTCCAGTTGAATAGGTATAAAATATACATATATAAAAAAGTATTTATCAAAATCTGAACAGAAGGCATGGGGTGCACCAGGACACAAAATTAGGAATGAGTAATTAATTAGTTAACTCTAAATTTGCATACATATGACTGTTTTACTTCCCTACCTTTTCTTTCATTCTTCCCTGTTTTAAGGATATGGTACATTCTCTTCTAATTTGTGTCAGTTCCAGACAATCTTATGTTTTTATCAGGAAGGCAACCAGGTAGGTCCCTGAAACGTAATCAAATAGTACAAATTACTGGTTGTTTGGTATAGCAGTATGACAACAAAAATCACATTTACTAAGGCCTTCATAGAGATAAAATGGGAGCCCATGCATCTTTTCAAAATACATATTATTAGCCATTATTTCTGAATTTTGTCCTTTTTTTTTTCCCGTAGTTAGATTTATAGATAAACTTGAGTTTTTTAAGATTCATCTCAACTTTCTTCCTTGTTCGTTATCCTCATCCTTTCTCCATGTTGCTTGGACTCCAGAAAGTCCCATGTAATTGATAGAACTATAAGAAAGTCTTTTGTCGTACTCTCTTTCCAGTCTGCAAAAGTGACTTCCATTGTGTTGGGTTGAATGTTGGATTATCAGGGAGGAGGATGACTGACATAGCAATGGGTGTGCAAATCCAGCATAGGTACAGAATTTTTTCTATGCAAATCAGCACTAGGACTTTTTTTACTGTTATTTCACAAGTAGCTTCTGCTTCTGACTAATACAGCTGCAACATCTGTATTGATTTGCAAGCAAATGACTGTGGAAATAGAATAATTGGTGAGGTGATAGGTTGCTAAATTTAGCTTCATATTTAATTTTTTTTATCAAATTCACATTAATTACTTTTCATTGATAAAATTTCTGAAAACTTTTCAAAACATTTAGTTATCTGGATATTACATTGCTTTTCATCACCACGTGCTCTTTCTTTTAACACTAAGTGCAACCTGCCAATGCGTTATGTGGGTCTGACTGATTCAGGCTTCTAGTCTTAGAATACTTTAAGTATCTGTACTTAATATACTTAATGATTACTTTTTTTACTCTCCATCTCTGTTTTCAGTAACTCATAACTTCACCAGTCCTAATATCTCAAATTTTCACTGTTCTGGACTGTTCTGTGTTGATTTTTACTAGCCTGCATCAGCCACTACTGCCACATGTAGTTAGTGAGTTTATCATTTGTTAAAATGTAGACTAATGTGTAAAATGAAGTTTGTAAAAGAAACCTGCACTATAATAATACAATATTGTAAATCTTGAAGTTGTTGCATTGTAAGTAGCATTTGATATTTCAAAATGAAAGAAAAGGATCTAGGAAAAATAATTTTACTGCGAGAAACAAGAAAATGTCATAATGTGAGAAAATGGCATATGATATTCCCTTATCAGAGGCAACTGAAACTGATCTAACTTGACATCGAGCTTTTCAGATCTGAAGAGGACTGCAAAGGAAATCTTGCCAATAACTGAAAGTTGACTGTTATGTGTTATAGTCCCTTCAAATAATTTGCTGTTGTGTTAGAAATGAGCTTATTCATACAGACACTATAGTAGTGGGATGCTTTCATGTCATCTAGGCAGATATTTTTTATGCAGAGATACTGAAACACTTTTAATATTGGTAGTTTGATTTACTATTACTTGCAGAGAGTTACTGTGCTTCAAGGTTTTATTGCCTTCTCCTATCTTAATAAAGCAAAAAGTGGGTGACTTACCAACTCCACATCATTGAAAATACCAATAGACTAATAGTGCTGCAATAATGAGAAAGCATAACATGAAGACAACAGAAAAATAAACTAAATATTGTGGAGCTTTTTTCCTAAAGGGAAAACAAAACAAGAACAAATAAACAAACAAAACCACAAACAAACAAACAAAAAACCAACAAAACCCCAAACTTTGGTTACTTAGTATTAACAGCTCTATGAAATGTATAGTGCTAAACTGTCATTTTGGACCCTGTTGTAGAGCATCACTGTGAAATACGTGCAACTTCACTGTTGTATGAGAGAAAATGGGTATTTCCACACTACTGAGTAACACAGTTCATTCCTGAGCTGCTGGCAAAGCATTTTTCTTCTACTACTGTTTCTTGAGTGCTTCCAAACTCTCACTCTGAACAGACTTTTATGAGCAAGTATCTTGCCTCCTGCTAGAGAATGTATGTTTGGTACTGTCTGTTAACTCATGTTAAATAGAGTTTTCAAGAGCATTTTCCATGTCCAATATCTTTCAACATGAGCTAGAAGAGAGAGAACTACAGAAATTATTATAAGGAGAAAACAGCCATAAAGGGTTTTTTCTGTGGATAGAGAAGTTGCACAGAATTATTTTAAGAGCTTGGTTAGAGTGGAACTCTGTTCTCACTAGCTTTGCAACAGTAAAAAGAAATAAGTCCTTCTGTGATCCCCACATCATGTAATGTTATTTATGCATGCGTCTAAATCAGATTCTGCTATCCCTACCATGTTTTATTAATTTAAAGAGTAGAAGAGTTATGCTTTTTACATATAAAAAAGCCAGATGGAAGGAAGAATGTTGCTTTTGGTTGCTTGTAGAACTGATAACAAGTTTTATTTTCAGAGACAGGATAAGAAATCATTATTTTAGTTATTCAAAGCTCCCAATCAGTTTTTTACACCACTGCTGATTGTACTTTACTCTGTGAATATATTTACTTATTCCATCTTAATTAGTTCTGGTTTATGCTCCTATAATTGCTCTGTGCTGCAAGGATGAATTGGACAATTTTTTTTTTTTTTCACTTACTTTTGTTTGGATAAAGCTGTTTAATGTTCATTATGAGTGTATAGTAAAAAAAAACTCAAAAAACAAAAAACAACAAAACCCAAACTGATGCAAATCATATACTATCTGTAATAACTACATGTATAAAGAATCTAAAAGCAGGAAATGTTTTAGTGACTCATCCTCATGTGGGATAAGGGAGGCATCCTTTCTCTTCTTTTTTGCCAATTAATAAGAATGTTGCTATTTTTTAAGGGACTTTTGGTTACTGTACCAGATCTTATTAAAAAAGATTGTATTTGTTGTTGATATGGTTTGGGTTTGGTTTTGCTTTTAGTCTTTAGAAGTGCCATTTATGAGTTTGTGAGTGGTGGTGACACCTCATGGTGATGAGCACAAAGATTAGTAAACAACAAAAAAACCCTACTTCTCAGTATTTGAGTTGAAAAACAAGATGTACTTGTCTCTCTTTACCTCAGTAAAGTGTGTATAATGCTTTTTTTTTTTTTAATTATAGCATACATTATACCATTGCTTGATCAATAGTGCATTTTTTTTTAAATAGATCTTCAACCAGTAATGTAGTTCTTCATCTAGTAATGAAGCCAAAAACTGTGATGACATGATAATTATAGTGGCAAATTCCATTCAGTCTGGATCAGATGACTACTGCATTACTATATCTGCAGTCCTTTCTTCCAGTCTTTCTAGCTGTCTACTGGTTACATAACCTAAAATTTTTGTGGCCTTTCTTATTTTTCCCTACCAGTCCTCTTGTAATTTTTCAAATTAATGAAGTCTTTTGGGTAGAGGCTGTCCCCGTGTTCTGGTTCTAATGCAGTGAAACTTCAAGACATAAGCAAAATGCAAGGAATAAATAGTAGTGGAGGACTGAAGGAAAAGCACCGTTTTGCATGCTTGGCATATAACCTGAGGCAGCAATGCCTTTGGTATCTTTTATGTGTTGAAAGAACCGTTTTCAGGGATCCTGCACATCTCCAGAGAAACTACTGGGTATGTGAATAAGAAGTTTGAAATGAGTATTTTTGAACAGTTTCCCAGTTTAATTTGGGATATCTTCTTTTTACTTCTGCCTTAAAATTTGTGTTCTGGAGATGCTCTGTAGGACTTCCCATTGCCTTAGTGTTCTGTTTTCCATTTCCATAATTACAGTCATTCAGAAAGGACAAAATGCCTCAGTCTGTAGGCCTGGTTTTCAGATATTGTTCAATATTGAATCCCAATAAGATGTAGGAGGGAAGAGGGTGTGCAAAGAAATGGAATCTTATGATGCAGTTAGAAGAGCTGAATCTTCATTTGAATTAGGTAAAAAAAATAGCTGTTGGTGAGAAGCACACCACTATCATAAAAACGCATGCAATATTTAATGTGGTTGAAGTTAGTACCAAAAAGCCAACTTACTTCTGTTTTTACAATGGCAAATAGATGTTTACTGGTGCTGTTAAAATCTATAACTATAAAACTGTTCCTATATTTTTGAAGGTTATATGATAGATTTGTTTTGCAACTGTATCTTACTATTTTTACACATGGTTGTAGGGAGAGGTTGAGATTTATTTGCTTCTCTCTGAAAGGCACCCAGTTCTCCTCTTTCCATTCCTAAACAGGGAAGAACGTGTGAGAGAATTAACTACTCTTTTTTTGTTCCTGCTAGTCAAATAAATAAAGCTTACCTTCAGGTTTGCCCATGTTGCAAACTTGAATTACTGTGTGTACAGCAGTGGCTTTACTTTGAAGAGTGTCACCAGAGACTATAAAAAAAAACCCAACTTTGTTAAAATGTTGCATTCATCTGGGTTGGAAATAATACTGAGACACAGATTGTTATTAAGCTTTGATGTGTGTTTATCAGCATAAGATAAAATGGTTGATAAAAATATAAATTAGGCTACCTTTATTTTCACTGGGGGAAAGTTAAGACACACATTATTTGAGAAGTAGGAACCTAAAAATTAATTACCAGTTCAATCGTAACTACTTATGAAAGGGGAGAATGTAGAATACGGTAGAGTGAGTTTCAAATGAATATAGTGGTTCAGGCTCTGTTTCTTACTTCCTCAAGCACAGTTTTTTAAAGTATTATGGATTACAGGTTTTTTTTTTTTTTATTTTCTCGATTAAATTTAAAATTCTCATCAGGTAATAGTTTCTTTTTGGTTAAATAGCTTCAGTTTCTGCTACAGGTAGTGGCGATAACTAATATTTCATTAATCCTTTCTCTCTTTTCATTCAGATGATATTTAGCATAGTGGTTTAGTTATTCCAAGTTGTTACCACATGAGATTTGTATTTAGACCCTTTTAAGTTTACATGTCTACAGTGTTTAAACTTTGATTTATTTTAGTGGAATTCTACTCATGTAGTTAATAGGACTAATATTTTTTTTTGTCCTGAATTGGGTACTGATACCGGGTGAGTTGAGTAGATCTAGTCAATAGAGAGAGTAGTTGCTAATACTGGGATTTGAAACTCCTGGCTCACGTGAAAACACCCACAGAACATACACATTAATTTAGTTATATGAGTTTAGACTTGATTACTACCTTTCATCTACCTGTGTCTTTGTTTAAAAAAAAAAAAAAAAAAGGGATTTCTTTCTTTCCAAATGAAATATGAAATATCACGTATATTAGTATTGTCAGATGTGATTCTGAAAGGTTATAAATTATATAATTTGCAAGTATGAGCTTTTACATAATGAATAGAATACTAATCCTGTTGTAAGAACTCTGATTTACTTAAGAAGCTGCAGTCATTAAAGGAATTATTTTGTATTTAAAAATGATATATTTTGCTTCTTCCAGATGGTCCTCGGCCCTCACAGAAAGAAATCATATCACTAAGAGCATTTATGCTTCTGTTTTTGAAACAACTTATATTGAAGGTAAAACAGTTTATTCCAAATGAAAAACACTGAGATCTGCTATATACATGTAATAGGAACTTTCACAGTAGTAAATATGTTTCTGTTTATGGTTAATCTTAATGTTCATCCACATACTTCTAAACAACACAAAGGTAGTAAATCCATACAGTATTTCTTCTTAACTTCACCAAACTATGCCATATGTATTTTATTAATGGTACTTGCAGGAATAGTATGTGACACCACAGAACCTTTCATGTATTTGGAAGTTTCTTTTGTGATGGTAGACACTTTCATGATTGATCAAATGGAAAAGGTAATGGCAGTTAAGTTAGTTATTGCTTTACCTTTTTTATTCTACCACTGGTTGAAATGGTCTAGGACTCTTCCTCTCTGTTACAGCCAAATGCTAGTCTTTTAGTTATATTTTGCCATTTGAAACTAGACTGAAAGCTAGCATTTTCTGGCCTGGTTTATTCAGTCCTGTTTTTACTGCTCTGTCTCAGGGATTGAAGAGGCAATAATAGTTTATAGTATCTGAAAGCCCACACTGTAAGAATCCTTTGTAGCAGGAATAGGAGTCTGACTTCATACTGTTTTGAATTGTCAATGTGATAAGGAAAAGCAATGGAATGAAAGAGAGAATTTAGTCTTTTGAGTTTAAATAGGAAAAAAAACCCTATAGGATTATTTCAATTGGTCCAAGCAAGTTTTTCTTGAGCCAAACTTAAAGAATGCATTTTCTCTGAATACTGCTCATCCTTTCTTTTATTTTTATGCTTGTTTGCTTGTTGTTTTCTTTTTTGTTGTTGTTCATTTTTTGTATGTTTGTTTGTTTTTTAGGATAGAGGAGTAAAAGAAGATGAACTGCAGAGCATATTAAATTACTTATTAACAATGCACGAGGTACATTTCTGTAATTACCTATCTTTTACTGTAACAAAATGTATGAGCTCTATGAGAAGCCTGCTGTTGAGGTTAGTTTGTAGAATAACACTGATGCTTGTCGTACAGGATGAAAATATTCATGATGTGCTGCAGCTACTAGTGGCATTAATGTCCGAACATCCAGCATCCATGATACCTGCCTTTGATCAGAGAAATGGGATACGGTAAGACAGTGAAGTGAGAAAATATCTTAAAAATTGTTCCAGTATCATCAGTCTCCAGATTGCTTCTTTTTCACATAAATGTCACACTTGCTGATCTTTCAAACTAGTTTTATTAACATAGGCTGTATTTATTTTTTTTTTTGTCAAAACCAGAGTATTTTTGAGAGCTTAGAGGAAAAAAATTTTACACCTAAGCTTATCATTATGATAATTGAAGGTAAACATACTGTTGTTCTTGCTTCTCACTCTCAGAATATGTAATTAACAAGATGCCTCAAAAAGCTAAGTATCTATCTCAGAATATTTTTGAATATTCTCTTCAGATGTTTAACATAGTGTGGAGGGGAGAAGAGGTAAACAAGAGAAATCATGCCCTAACCTCTCAAATTCTCTCTGAAAAGATTAAAAAACTCTCGGTGGAATTCACATGTTTATCTGTTTGACAGTAAAATAAATAATGGATAATTCCCAGAGAAGCAGTATTGTTCTTGTTTTCTTAAGCCTAATTTGATAAAGCTTTTTTTTTGTTCAGAGATGTATAAAAAATGTTACATTGATAATTTAATATTTGCTACAGAATTTTCATTTTATGCTGTTGTGAAAATACTTTGAAAAATGCAAGGGGCATGTAAAATAAGGGGAAATAAAGGAAAAAAACCCTTCTTTTATCTGATAAATTCAAGCTCTATTTTGCCAAAATACTAAGATCTATTTATAGGTATTTGTGCTTAAAACTGTTTGAAGGACAGTGCTATTTGAAGGGAAGATTTCTTGTACTTAGAGTTAGGACTTTACCTTCTTCCTATAGTTGTCTGTATTTGAACAGAATTCTTTTCCTGGTACCTTTCAAAAAAAGGTAAGTTTGGCCTAGAGGACTTAAAGCAGCTTTATGTATCATTTCTGGTACCAATATTAATATAGCTTCATGGTGTAGTCTCTTTGTTTAAAAGTCTGTATTCAAGAAGTGGAGAGAATGCACAGAATTGCAGTATTTAAGTATTCAAAAAAAAAATGCCCCTAGGGGTTTGTCTGCTTAGGTTACCAGAGGACAAAAGCCTCAGAGGTCATTTGATAATGGCCTAAGTCATTTCAAAAGAGGAACGTACTGTCTGCTAAAGTGCTGTCTAGTGGAGAAAGACTAAAAAGAATGGCTGAAAGCTGAAGGGCAGCTAATTCAACTATAAATTTAACAAAATTAAAATTCAAAAATTTGTTGAAGAACAGTCCAGGGGAAGCATAATGTGTTTTGTCTTTTGGTGCCTTCATATCTAGTCTGGTTTCCTTTCTGAAAGACTGTAGAATATTTGCTTGCGGTAGTCATATTAATTAAATAAGTAATAAATTAGATTAGTTCAATTTTGAAGCCTTTCTTATCCAGCATTTAAAATAGTGGGTAATTTTTTTTTTCCTACTTCAAACATTGATCCAATGACGATGCAGCTTCATAGATGTGAATGGGATTTTGTGTATAATATTGCCATATTGTACCTTTGACAAGTGACATTTCAATATAAATATCCTGTGATTAAATACAGGCACCCTATCCTATGTAGAAAGGATATTGAGTAGGTTTTTTAAGAAGGAAAGGAAATTTTCAGTAGCATCCAGGTAATCTAAGACAGAATGATGCTACCTTATGTGTTCCAGACAGCTTCTCTTGTCTTAAGTTACAATTGCTCAGACTGTCTTATTTAATTGTTCCAAGGTAGAAGTGTAAGACTGAGTTGTTTGCTTTCTGTTAAAAAACATTGAAATGAATCAAAGACACCATTTCTCTAACCTAAAAGAACTGATAATCAGACTCCTATGCTGTGCTTGGTGCTTTCAGTATATCCTTCCATTTGTGTAAATTGCTATTTTTATAGTTTTATTTCTTAAGAAATATCCCTCTTCAGTGAAATACAATCTTATATATGTCATGTTAATAATAAGCTGGTAAAACCTGTTGAATTTGTTTTTCTTTTTTAGAGTAATTTATAAGTTATTGGCTTCCAAAAGTGAGAGTATATGGGTGCAAGCTTTGAAAGTCCTTGGATATTTTCTTAAACACTTGGGTCATAAGTAAGTATAGTTTTTATAGTGGTGCACTTAAATTCACAATTCTTCTTCTCCTTTTGTCATGATTACTGTATATTTTTTGGCAGTCCTTAGAAATTACTTAAAATTGTTAGGTTTTCTCATTAATAATTTGAACACTCTTTGAGCTTTATACCTTGGAATAAAATTAATTCTCCGGTTAACTTGTTACCACTACAACATTTGAAATGATAAAGCAATTGTTTGCCAAATGTATAACATGTTGAAATTCAAGTCTTTAAGAAAATGAAAAAAAAAAAAAGTCCAAAAATACATTTAGAAATGTGTACTGCATTTTCAGCGAAGGATAACTGGAAACATATGAGTGTTATCAAAAAATTGTTGCTGGAATATTCAGTGTCATTGCAATAAAAGTTTCAGGGTAGTACTTTTAAAAATAGCTTTAAAACGATGGGAAAAAATGAAATACAAGAACATGTTATTCACATGGGAAAGTTCCAGAAAGAAAAGCAAACAGATGAAATGGTCAGAAAAATAGGAGGTGAGGACATACCTCTACGCAAGAAATGTTCACATCTGAAGCATGGCAGCAAGGAATACATTTAAAAAGAATTGGTGTCATGAAATATATTTACTTAGTCTCATCTTCTGTATTTTGGTGCTAAGGAAGAGTTAAAAAGCATGGCAGTGCTGTGTAGCTTGTTGCTGCTCACTTTCCCCGCTTCAACATGTACTGTTTAGCTTCCTGCTGGGGCTAACCCAAAACGATAATCCAGTGGAAGACTGTGCAGTCATATGCTTCACAGGAGACTATCATGTTAAACCTCCTTAGAGGGTAAAGGAGGTAGGAATCCAGCCAGAGTGTGGTATTAGTAGACAAGCTTTTCTCAGTAAGATCAATAAAGTATATCTGTATAATTGAGAGACAGCTGAGAATATGCTCCCAAATGAGATTTTTCTTTTGGGATCCAGCAAGCCAAATAGCGTTCTGGGAATTATTAAAGCAAATTGATAGTCCACTCAAGAATCTCCAAGGGCTTTTCAAACAGTACTTACTAAAAATCATTCACATTGATAGAACTTGGATTAAGTAAGATAAACCAGATGAAGGTTTGATTTGTGCAGAAGCCAGTTTGTGTCCAAATAAGTACATTTGTTCAAAATATTTATCACTTGTTCAGAAAATCAAGTAGCAAACTGTCAGTGGATTATTACAGAAAAAGAAAAGTAAGATGATTTTAAAAGCTGAAATTTCATTTCCTAGTCCTTATCATCTAGCTGTAATTATGGTTGTATCAGTGTTGTTTCCATTGTTGAGTGAAAATAAGTACTTAGCACAAAATTAAATTTACTTTCATGTAATTGAAATCTGCTTGAGTATCCTTCTAACTTTCAAAGTGGTTTGGTTGGTTGGTTGTTGGTTTTTTTTTTTATTTTCAGACCTCTGTACATCTGTAAATGTTCACAGTTTATGTAGATTTCAGCAATTAAAAATGCTCCTCCATTTTTATACCTTACAGGTACTGTTTGTGAGGTGTGCCTGTTTTGTGCACATATGTGTGCATGTGCATGATTTTATAAAATTGTAGTCAACTACAGGAAATTTCAAGCAATTATAAAATTATAAACTGCGTAAAATTATAAAGCACTTAAATTTCTGTTTCATGGTACAGGAAACAGGCACCGTATTTTAATACACTAAAGCAGAATTGCATAAAGAGATTTTCTAATGTGATTTATGAAATCTGAACCAATACAATATTAATAACAAATGTGTAGATACAAAACCAATTACCAGTGCTATAGTTAATAAGTATTCATCACAGATTAAGCTATAGAGTGTAGGTAATTAATTCTTAGAAGTGACCAGTAATGTGTTACATGAGAGCCTGAATAACTTAATTGATTTTTCTGTGTGATCTGTGATGATAGACTACTTTATCTAACCTTAAGTTGTCAAAATCCTTTTCTTTTCCTTCTCTGCTGATTCTTTCTACACCACCACTGATATCATAGTCTGTTATTTACTTTTTGTTTTTATCTGCACATTTAAAACTTCCAATGAATTTTCACTTCCATGTTCTACGTCATAGGTCATGTGATTTTTAATACCTGTAGGTTTTCTTGTAACTCGTGAACTCTCTGATGTGCACAGAAGAGTACGTGCTGTTTTAAGATGTTGCCACTTTTGTGATACTTGAAAAGTATATTAATTTTTAAAGTTCTAGAATGAATCCCTGTAATTTAAAACTGTTTTATTATCATCAATAACCATGAAAAAAAAGTTTCTTAGCTTTTGAATGCATAAAATTTTACAGAAGCTTTACTATATTTTGTCTTACTTAATATTTTTCTGCTTTAACATAGATTAATTATTCTGAATAATTTTATTTCGTATTCATTACAGTAGTAGATAAATGTAATGATGCAATTTACAAGAAGTACTCTACTTATGTTCTTTTATCCAATTTTTTCAAAATACTGGTTTTGGAACAGATGGAATTCAGTGATGTGAACTGATTTCCACTTGTTGAGTAGTTTGTGATTCTAGCTGTAGAATTCACTTCAATCACATGAAATTTCATAACTTTTCATTGTTTTTATTTCCTTTGCACTGTAACATATATTATTCCAGGATTTAATTATTTTGCCTGCATGAGAGAATGCTATATAAAGAGAATGACAGTACTGATAAATCTGTATCAGTATTTATGTTGGAATTTATTTAGTATTTATTTATTGAGATTGTATTGTCCTGAGTCCTTGAGAGCGACAAAAGGTATGCTCTACAGTGATCACATTTTACCCGCCTGTGAACATCTTAACCTCTCAGCCTGAATAAGACAGAAAAGGATTCCTTTGTCTTTTTTTTCCTGTGAAGATTACAGAGGGTGAGAATAGTGTGTGATTTGTTTTATACAAAAGCCCATCCCAAATACAACATTTCTTTCTGACAACCTTTGTGCAATACTACAATTGCTTTCATATTGGGAAAGATCTTAAATGAAGTTTATTTTAGAATCTTTACAGAATAATTATTTTCAGAACTTTAGTACAGCATCAAAATATTTGGCTTTGGGGGTTTTTGCATATATTTAAAATGTTCAGTATGCTTTGCATTTTTCTAATGGTTTTATTTGCTCTTCCAGGCGAAAGGTTGAAATCATGCATACTCACAGTCTTTTCACACTTCTTGGAGAAAGGTTGATGCTGCATACAAATACAGTGACCGTTACAACATATAACACACTTTATGAGGTACAAATTACTAAACATAGAGACTTCAGATAGAAATTGTTAAAAAGGATTTCTTGGTTCAGAATATATTTTTGCCATGCTTTGGATGACCTCACAGCATTCAGGTGTTCAACTGGGCTCTTGTAGAAACTGCTTTTGCTGATGCAAAATTTTGTTAAAGCAAAATATTGTGAACATCGTTGATTTAAATGCATGTCCTCATACCTGAAAATGCAGAAAGATCATGTCCAATCTTCAATTCTTTTTCAAATGGTTACTTAGAATTGATTCTTTTGCAATTCCTGAGGATATTATGCATCAAAAGGATTTTTTTTTTAAATTATTATTTATCTTTCTTTTTTTAGTCATAAATAGGTGTAATGGCTAGATACTCACAATCAGTTCTGGGAAAGATACAGAGGAGTGCTTGGTATTGAGGGTTTTGCGTCTGAGTGATGTAGAAAGTGTTCTCCTATGATTGTAAAAACCTAATCATCATCTGTTTGCCAATGACTTACTCAGATGTCAACTTCTCCTTTATTGCACTTATCTAAGCTTGCCCTGTGTGGTTTGACTACTTGAGTCTCACAGTCTAGATGTCCCTGCATCCAGATTTCTGAGAGCTTCTATGATTGGTATTTTCAGAAAATACAGAAGACAATGACAAAATTAAAGGCTTCATGGCATCCAGCATCCAAAGACATTTACATTTGAAAAGATAGCCAAAGGGGGAGAAAAAGGAGCTAAGGGCCATAAATACAAAAGCAACTGATGCAGATATTTTCCATGTTCTCATAAAAAATAAATGCATATTTGCATTCTGTTTTAAATACCAATATGTAAAGACCCATTCAAAGGTGCTGTGTTTATAACTGTAAGTACTGTGTTTACAAGTGATAAACAATTGATTATTGAATGAGCCAAAGTTCTGCTTTATTAGATAAGAATTGCTAGTTAAATTACTCTGGTTTAAGATACATTTGCTTGAATATACTTACCTGTGTTAATCCTATGTTAATATTGTTAAATCATTAGTTTGCACTTAAAGGTGAATACACAGAGCCAGTGACAGGTATCCCAGTGTAAAAGGTCTGTGGTGTTCCCTCAATACATATTAATTAGTTTGTCAGCAACAATTAATAAAACAAGAGATTGATCTATCTTGCTTCTTATGTGAAGCCTCAGGATTATTCCTATGGAATGCTGTCTATGACTGTTCCTCTTTCATGGCTTGAGAAAATCTAACCCACTTTTGAAAATTATTTGGTTTGGTTATGGATGGAATGTATGGATGGAATAACTTTCAATGTACAGTGCTCATTAAAGAGTTTTTGATCTGTGAATGTATAACACAATGAGGAATATGAATGAAATATCTTTAAAATGCCATTACTGTATATATAGTTACCTAAAAAGTCAATCAGCCACTGTAAAACCATGAAAGTCTTGATCCCTGCAAAGAGGAATTGCTCATTTCCATTCTTCGCAAATAAAAATATTTTACCAAAATATTATATATGAAGTTATAGTAAGGGTATGGTAAACATTCTTAACAAATTTAAAAATGATCAATGAAGTGCTGTAGCATTTAATTAAAAATGGTAAAAGGAACTTAATTTTCTGTTTTAGATTTTGACAGAACAAGTATGCACTCAAGTTGTTCATAAACCGCATCCAGAACCAGATTCTACAGTGAAAATTCAGAATCCAAGTAAGGACAGTATCTGTTTGTATGATAAATGTATCGCCTAAAGGTTGTGGGTTTTTCTGTAAGAATAAGGTTCAGGAAGCAAGAACAATTCATTAGCGTATCATAGCTGTATATGGGTTTCAGTTGCTACTTACATTAGTTGCTGTCAGTAACTTTTTTTTTTAAGTTGTTAAAATCTGTTATGTAACTAAATTGTTCTTTCAAAGTGATTCTTAAGGTGGTGGCAACGCTGTTAAAAAACTCCACACCAAGCGCAGAGCTGATGGAAGTTCGACGTTTGTTCTTATCTGATATGATAAAACTCTTTAGTAATAGCCGTGAAAACAGAAGGTATGTCACTACAAATTGTATTTTCTCATCTAATAGCAATCTTTTATACTCTCTGTAGAGTTTTATACTGTATATTAATTGGAATATGTAAAAAAATTAATGGAATAGGCTTGTGGTAACTTAGTTCAGCAGCTAAAGCTGGGTTCTTCTGTTTAGAATATATTTTACATTTTTATTCATCCTGAGGTATTTTTAAGTTTCTTCCTACCATTGGATTGATGTTCAGAGGAGATATTCCTCCCATTTTAACCATAATAATGTTAAAACGAAGAAGCTTTGTTTGGATATATCTTGACCTAATTATTTCACTTTAGATGTTTACTTCAGTGTTCAGTGTGGCAGGACTGGATGTTTTCTCTGGGATACATTAACCCTAAGAACTCTGAAGAACAGAAGATCACAGAGATGGTTTACAACATTTTCCGTATTCTCTTATATCATGCAATAAAATATGAATGGGGAGGCTGGAGAGTGTGGGTGGATACTCTTTCTATAGCTCATTCCAAGGTAAGAAATGACTCGTGGATGTTTGTTTAATGCTGGCTAACTCCCCGAAAGGGACTAGCAATATAACAAGACAAGATGTTAAGTGATGTAGTGCCATCTGGTGGCTATTTCCATATATGGCAAGGTGGCATTTTTTTTGTCATCTTTGTAGGTCCTTTGCTGTGAAACTATTTGTAAGCTGTATGTAATAGGTTAGTTTTTGTCCAAGTTCATATAGCATATATTCATCCACATAATCTATTCTTTTAAGGTCACGTATGAGGCTCACAAGGAGTATCTAGCAAAAATGTATGAAGAGTATCAAAGGCAAGAAGAAGAAAACATAAAGAAGGGGAAGAAGGGGAATGTGAGCACCATCTCAGGTCTTTCCTCTCAGACAACAGGAGCAAAAGGTGGAATGGAAATTCGAGAGATTGAAGACCTTTCACAAAGTCAAAGTCCAGAAAGTGAAACAGATTACCCTGTCAGTACAGATACAAGGGACTTGCTCATGGCTACAAAGGTGTCAGATGATGTGCTTGGAAGTGCTGAGCGACCAGGAGGAGGAGTGCATGTGGAAGTTCATGACCTTTTGGTTGATATAAAGGCTGAAAAGGTAGAAGCTACTGAGGTAAAACTTGATGATATGGATTTATCACCGGAGACACTGGTAACTGGAGAAAATGGTGCACTTGTAGAAGTTGAATCTCTTCTGGATAATGTATATAGTGCTGCTGTTGAGAAGCTCCAAAACAATGTTCATGGAAGTGTGGGTATTATTAAGAAGAATGAGGAAAAGGATAATGGCCCATTAATAACTCTGGCTGATGAGAAAGATGAACCTTCTTCTAACAGTACCTCATTTCTCTTTGATAAAATACCTAGTCAAGAGGAGAAACTTCTACCTGAACTTTCAAGTAATCACATTTCTATTCCAAATGTGCAAGAGACACAGATGCATCTTGGTGTAAATGATGATTTGGGATTGCTTGCACATATGACAAGTAGCGTAGATATAGCATGTGCTTCAAGTATAATAGAGGACAAGGAATTCAAGATTCACACAACTTCAGATGGAATGAGTAGTATTTCTGAGAGGGAGTTGGCTTCATCATCTAAAGGATTAGAATATGCTGAAATGACTGCCACAACTCTTGAGACAGAGTCTTCTGGTAGCAAAACTGTACCTAGTGTTGATGCAGGAAGTATAATATCAGATACAGAAAGATCTGATGATGGTAAGGAAGCAGGAAAGGAGATACGGAAGATCCAGACAACTACCACAACCCAGGTAGGTTTGAAGTGCTGTAGTGCTGTATGTGTCTGATATAAACATGGTTTGTTGCTGCTGGATAAATTAATAGAATGAGATCTGAGAGACATTTAAAATATAATTATATGAAAGGTGCCCATTTTCTAAGCCTGTTTGCTTTGAAATTGCCATACCATGTAAGGAGTTTGAAGTCTTTCATTTTTGTATCAAAAATATATATTCCTATTGGGGATGCTTTAGTTTAAAAAAACTTAGCTAACAGAATCTCTCAGCCATTTTCCTTAGTTCTTCTGGACGGATTGTCTGATACTCTTTGAATTCTGCTTTAGACTTTCTTGTTAGTATGCCTTAAGATTAGAAATGCCTGTGTTTTACTATGAAGTACACATTGATTTTTTGGGTTGTTTGGTTGGTTGGGTTTTTTTTTCCTATTTCTGTACTTTTCTCAGAGTGTAATCTTACAGCACTTTAGTACCCTGTCTTCCTGTACAAGAATTCTGGCATAAATAATCTTTATATTTGATCGTAGGACAAGAAAAGGAATAGTTTAGGGATAATAGAAGAAAAACTGCATCTTGGTTTCCAGTCTAGAGATCATTAATAAAAGAAATAATATCTACTTCTTGGAGATCCTTTATTGTCTAGGTCTCCCTCTGAAAAACCCTGAGAAATTAGTCCTTTTGTGAGAGCTATAGCATTCTGAAAATGGGAAGGCCAAGGCAGAAGAGGACTGCTTTTTCAAAGAGTTTATAATCTGTATTCAGAGACTGTAGTATGTAATCAAACATTGCTTTTAAGGATGTTATCAGGTGAAAGAATTGACCACCTTCAAGATTTTAGTAGTTGACTGTATGTCCAGTATGTACAACAGTATTTATCTTCTAGGATTTTAAAGTCAAGAAGACTTCCTGAAACTATGGAAGATGAACGAAACAAAAATTGCAAAAATTGCTCTGCCCAATGCTGTGTAGTATGTACTGAATTGTCAGAAGAGTTCCAGAGATACACTCAAGTACACTCAAATTAGGATTAAAATGATAAATAAATCTTAATGAACTTTTATCAGATCATTGTAAGATAGGAGAAACAAAATGTTTTACTCTCAGCTACTCACAAAATTCCCAACATATCATTTGGATCTGCAAATAATCTACAAACTTTGTGCTTTTCAAGAGTGGGGCTCTACACATTTAACTCCCTTGATTCTCCATATATTACTTAAATTACAGTTACTTCCCACTAAAATCCATTATAAGCTACAATTTAAACTAACTAAAATAATTAAACTAATCTCATCTTTGGTTGCTTCAAAATACCTTGTGAACTATAAGCTGTCCATAGTTAAATCTTTTCTATTTAAATGAAATTATCCATAATAAAAGATTGAAATATGTGTTAAATAAATCATAAATCAAGCATTATTGATTTCATGAGTAAAGAGCAATGTTAATTTTAACATCTTCAGTGGAGCGGGAGGTTGAGGTTTTAATTGCAGCATGTGTCGGAACTGCCACATTAGATCTGATCTTTTTGAGACCACTAAAAACACTGGAAAAGGCTTTAAAGACTGGCTAACCAAGTGCAGATAGTTGAGTTTCATGATGGTATTTAAAATGCACATCAAAACACGTTCTTGTCAATACAGTATTACTGGCTAGATAAAAGCTCTTTTGGTACAGTTATGATACCATTAATCCTGCTGATGTGACAGCTACCTGTAGTTGGACCCAAAAGAGGACAAGTGATACGTGAATGGATCTGCTCACCTCAAATTCTCCAGAAACAAATCTACAATCAGCTCCCCACCTTATAAGTAAAAGTAATGGACTGAAAGGAAGCAACAAATTGCACAACCAAATAGAGTTGGGAACTCCTGTTCCTTCTGACAAGAGTTAATGCCTTTATCAATAGCAGATCAAATATTGAAGAATATAAAATTTACAATTTCCTATGGTCCCAACTAGGAAAGACTGAAAATGGAATTGAGAACACTATGCAGAAGATTAAGGAAAAATATGCAAATCTTAGATAAATCTTAAGAAACAAAGAAAAGAATCATTTGAGGATAACTTTTAAGAAAAGCATAGGAAATGAAAGCACCAGTAGCAGTTTTGATCCAAATAGGTCAGACTGAATGAAGGACACCTGCCCTGCTCTCAAAGTGCTGGCTATAGAAGATCAAAATCAGACTAAAGATCTATGAAGCTTCCCAGCTCAACTTCAACGCCATGTCCATTGTTACATTGCTAGTAAAAATATTTCATAAATGTCTTTTTGCTTTTGAATGCCCAGATGTAAAACAGTACCCTGAGATCAGGAAATGAATGTGCGACCAAAGCAAGTACACTTTCTATTTTGCCAGTTTTAAGCTAATCTAAAGTCACTTTAATATAATTTCAAGGATCAAACTAATTTGTATTTCTTCCTTTCAGAGATGTTACACATTATAATTAATTTTGTTATTACGAATATGTGCCTCATATTCAGTCAAAATGTTCTTTACTACTTTCTCCTGTGTGGTATTCTCTGTTATATCGTCTACCTGTATCTTTTACATTTGTCTTTAATCACCGAGTAGAAACAGTCATGACTATATGGGTATTGAAAGGGAACAAAATTTGTATCCACCACCCATTTGGAGAATCTAAAGAATGTCCTGAGGATCCATAAAACCATTAACCAGTTAACAAAGTGTAACAAAATTGGCAAAAAGAGTTTTGGGTGACTAGGCTTGATTCTGTAATGGACCTGATAAAAAGAACAGATAAATAAATTTATTTTGGAAAATGAGGAGCCATCTAAAAAGCACATTTATTCCTTGAAGCCATCACTTGTGTAGTTTGTCCATGTTAGTCAAGGAAAATTACGTTAAAAGCATAAAAAAAATAGTCGTTTCTTATAAAGAAAGTTTTGTCACTGCTGACCTTGTACGTGCTGCATTTGGTCTTTTCTGTAATACTTCAAGTGAACAACCTGAGTGTAAAATACTGGTGAATAGCTAAAAGGCCAGCCAAAGCACCTCAGTAGTGATTGATTAGAATTGGAGCAGCTCCTTTACTGAAGGATACTGCCTGCCTTGGAATATCAGTATCTCCTGTAGTTTGTGCTTAATTCCAGTTTTAGCCCATCCTTTCTCCAATTCTGTGATTCATTCAAAAAGGCGTTACAAAAAAAGTTATGATTTGTTTAATTTCTTTTTGATGTAGGCAGTACAGGGTCGATCTGTCACCCAGCAAGACCGGGATTTACGTGTTGACTTGGGATTTCGAGGAATGCCAATGACAGAAGAGCAGCGACGACAGTTTAGTCCAGGTCCACGCACGACTATGTTTCGTAT
Organism: Megaceryle maxima; assembly: GCA_024605025.1. NCBI lineage: Eukaryota > Metazoa > Chordata > Aves > Coraciiformes > Cerylidae > Megaceryle > Megaceryle maxima. The sequence goes on from JANHGN010016470.1 coordinate 20,465, forward strand.
TCCAGAGTTTAAGTGGTCTCCCATGCACCAGCGACTCCTGACAGACTTACTTTTTGCACTAGAAACAGATGTACATGTTTGGAGAAGGTAGGTGGTTGTTTCTTCTTTCACTGTTCATTTTGTTTCCCACAGCAAGGAAAAATTAGATGTGGTGTAGCGGGGATGTTACTGGGATAGTGGGAAGGAAAAGAGGTGGTGCTGAAGTCCTCTTCTGTATCTTGTATCTTCTCTTTTCACCCCTTCCCAGCCCGTAACAGCTCTATTTCACAGGTAACAATGTCTGTTTTCTTGGGGGATTGTGTAACTCGTACATACCTACCTAAACTGAGCTGCTCTTTTAGCTTATGTTTAGCATGAGAATCTGCTGCTTCTATTTCAGACATGAGGAAGACTTGGGTGTTTACTAATGGCCATTTTCTTCAACTGCTCAATTAAAGAGCTTTTCTACCTGCAAACCTTATAAATAAACCCACTTTCCTATAACACTTTCTAAGGAGTGACTTTATCTAGTTGACTTCTTGATTTGCATGTCAGGTCCTGGTTGTGATTAGTCTTGGTTGTTATATTTTATGACAGCAATGTGATTTCCCAGGGGTTTTGTATACTTTAGCAGAGATACTCAATGGCTTATTGTTATCAGAACCCTTAGGCATAATAGAAAGTATTTAGTCTATTTTCCAGGATAGAATAGTTCATTTTCTGAAAACTTGAGCATAGTTATATCCAAGGACCAATTTATATTGAATTTAATTTCCAGTTTGGTGTACTCTTCTGTGAAGTCACTAGAAAATAGCCAATTTGGATAGTTTTGGGGGGGGGTTTTGCCAGATATGTGAAAGAGGTTTTTTACTTTGTGTTCACTTAATGCTTGGAGATTAAAATTCAGTTTGCATATTTTCAACTGAAGCCTTTAATTTTGTTTGCTGGCTAGCAATGCTGTTGTTTTAGGAAAAGAACATACTTACAGCCTGAGTATTCCTCAATATTTTCACACAGTATTTTATATTTTGGGGGAGTGACTGTTTCATGGGAAAATTGCTTACCAATTAGGAGTTGCTGAGATTTCAACTAATCTTGTTAGCATCTATGGCTTACAAAGTTATTGCTAATGCTAAATTTAATATTAGATATCACTGTATTATCTAGTTTCTCCTTTAAAACACTAGCAGGTGTTATAGTTAGGTGTTATCAAAGGTGCTTCAAATTGCACTGGTGAAGTATGGTGAACTCCTAATAAACAATATCCATTCACGCTGAAGAAGCAACACCACTGCTTTCAGCAGAACTGTTTGTGAAGTACTGGTTGATGGGAATAAAAGGTTATGAGCCGTTGTTCTCAACCAGATATCTGAAACTAATCCTTTTGTGAAAATAGATGGCAAGCAATTTGTTCATTAAACTAGTTCTGTTCGTATTTTTAGACAATTTACATGCAAAGTTTTGTAGAAAAGATTTTGCCTTCCTACCAAAGAAACATTTACAGTCTGGTTGAAAAGAATAAATTTATCTAAACTTTTATTTTAACTGTTTTTTTTTTTTTTTAATCCATCCTTTCTTCTGTTCTTGCAGTCACTCCACAAAGTCTGTGATGGACTTTGTCAATAGCAATGAAAATATTATTTTTGTACACAACACAATACACCTCATTTCCCAGATGGTAGACAATATTATTATTGCTTGTGGAGGAATTTTACCATTGCTGTCAGCAGCCACATCCCCAACTGTAAGTACAATATTTCCACCTAGTGGTCATATTAGAAATTGTTGTTAATAATACAAACCACTATTTGCAGCTGACTTTTCTTCTTTAGGGATGCCTGTTCCCTCTCTGCTAATTCCTTCAAAAAATTCAAATTTATAATCAAAACTCTTAAGGTTTGATATACGGAGTGTTTATAATATTTTGCATTTGAAATGCTAATTTTATTAGTGAAGAATAATATAGGTATTTGTTTCGTTTGAAAGTGAAGACTATTAGAATCATGGTTATGAATCATGATTACTGTAACAAAATTACATGCTTTACGATGGCTAGTCAATGAAATTCATAAATCTGGTTTGCATGGCTACCATTTGTTTGCATGCCAAATGATATCAGAAGTCATCCTCTCACTATGTTTACTTCTTTCGTCAGTAGGTCACAGCTCAGGCAGGCAGAGTAGCCTAAAAATTCTGTTCTGCATGATTTTATTTGGAAGGTATGAATGTATGGACTAGCAGTTGGTTAAATATTACTGCAACTTTCAGACAGGTAAAATGCTGTGTCTTTGCTATTTTTCACTGTTAACTGGAAACATATGGCTATAAGCAAAAGCACAAGACACGGGAAAGACTTTAGGTGTCCTTAGTCACGGAAATGACATAAAGGTTGCCTAATAAAAGATTTTTGCAAGTCCTTCATTGTAAGTATTGACAAGCATGAGAGAGTACATACCAAGCCATCTTGAGATACAGGCTGTACTACAGGTTGTTAGATAAGTGGACTTTGGAAGATAGGTTTTGTTTTAAAAACTTCTATGCATAATTTGAAAATGAAGATGTTTTCTTTGCTATCTTTAATGTAAAAATATAAACCAAATACAGCATGCAATAGAACTGCAGTCTAATTAATGATTTTCATGGGTTTTAGCTCTTATCCTGGTTTATGACATTGCAGAGACATTCTATAGAATAAAAATTTTGCAGTTCACCATTTCCCTCTATTTATTCTGATTAATAAATATATAGGTATGTGCGTATAGGTAGGTAGCTGATACAGCTTTATAAATTACACATCCATTTGTTAAAACATTGTGTTTTGATACTGCCTTGCTTCAATAGCAGTGATTTTTCAAGCATAGATACAGAAGACTACATTTTCACATTCGTGTATTACACATGCATTTCTCCAGTACATGGGGACTGTGTGTATTACTTAAATGCTCATTTTTGCCATCTGTTTAGGATAATGAAATAAAAATTAATTGTGAAATAAACTAGTTCACTAGAAGATCAGTAGCTGGTTTCAAAATTAATTAATCCTACTCTGTCAAATTAAAAAAAAAAAAGGATTACTTCTGTCCCAGATATACAGGGAGGGTGAGAAGTAGCTGATATAAACACAGATTACCTTCACCTGGAAATAACTGTTAACATCTAGATGATGATTTCATAATCACTTCCACCTAGCAGAGAGCTTCTTTCCTCCCATTCAACTGCATTCTTGTTCTGTCATTGCCTGTCCATAAGCATGTGCAGGAGGGTGAATTTATTCATCATCGTGACAGTCATGAAGGTCCCAGCACATGTTTCTTCCTTCTTAGAGAAGGTGCTGTCCCTCAGTATTGTTCTGGATCACAGTTATGAAGGGACCATATGACCTGTTGGGCATCAGACCACTTCTGAATGTCCATCATATGATTAATGAAAAGGTGCTTTGTACTGATTCTCAGACTTAACAATACTTTTGCATTCTTCAGCTGCCATGGAGAAAGTGGCTGGACTGCTGGTTAGAAATATAGGTCTTCTCAGTCTTGAAAGGGCAAAGTAATACACTGTTTACAATCAATTAGAAAAGACTCTGACTGTCCACCTTTCATCTTTCCAATGAGCTGCTCATTGGAAAAGAGAAGAGGTCTGTAACTGGAGGATTTATTTGATGTCTCCACTGCATAAAAACACAGCAGGCCTTGTAGTGGCACTTTTTGCCAGAATAACTCTCAAGGGAGGAAAGCCAGTACACTTTTTCCCCTCATTGATTCACAGAATCACAGAATGGTTGAGGCTGAAAAGGGACTTCTGCAGGCTATATGAGCCAACCCCCCTGCTCAGGCAGGATCACCTAAAGCCAGTTACCCAGGGCTGTGTCCAGATGGCTTTTGAGTATCTCCGAGGATGGAAACTCCACCACCTCCCTGGACAACCTGTGCAGTGTCCAGTCACCCACACAGAGAAAAAGCATTTCTTGCTTTTTAGATGGAACCTGCTGTGTTGTAGTTAATTACATTAACGAATGGTGGTTTTTTTCCACAAGATACACAATCCAAATTCAGTGTTGCATCTCTTTAATCCCTTCCAACTTCAGCCATTCTGTGATTGTGTGATTTTGATGTTATAATTTCAACTGGACACGGTGTTAGAAGTCCCGTCAAGCAGTACTGCTACTCTTAACAAAAGCACACTATACACGTTACATAAACTGCCTTACTGGGGCAGCCCAAGGGCCCTTCTGGTTTACCATTCTGCCTCCAGCAGTAACTGGTTGCAGCTCACATCAGAATACGAAAGTCTGAGCAAGCATATTGATAGCTCTAATGATACTTCATTTCAGTATTTAGGATTTTAACAGCTAGAGATGGTGTCCAGACTGCCATGTTTAATAACTATTGAGGAATTTATCCTTCTAGACTTAACTTTTTTGAAGCTACTTAGGCTTTTAGCCTCTATAATATCCTGTGGAATTGAGTCTGATGAAGTAATTATATAACCTTTGAAGCACTTCTTGTCTTTGTTTCTTTAAGCCTGTTTACATGTGTAAAGTCACTGTGTGCCTTACTGTTTATGCTATGAAAGGAGTAGTTAATCACATCTTTATTCCTCTCCATATCATTTATGACTTTGTAGGTTTGAGTCACATCTCCTGGTGTGCCTGTTTGAATCCATAGTCTTTGTTTTGTTTAGTCTATCTGTCTTTTGAAAGCTTCTGATCCTCCACATTTCTGTTCTGTGGAGCTTTTTCTGGTGTGTCAAAATACGTTTTGTAGATCCTGTAGAACACACATATTCAATTTATCAACAAGTATAAGCTCATTTTACTTCATTTCTTCCTTTTTCACTTTCATGAATGGTGACTCTCAAATACTCTCCTTGAAGGACTTTGGGGCCCATTTTGAAATTTTAAATTAGTAGTTCTTAATTATTTCCTCTTGGTGTGTTTTATTTGTGGCATAGGACACATATTCACATCTATTTGGTCTGAAATATATAGCAAAAATACTATAGAACAGATAGTAAAGGTCATTCCACCCTTTGGGCTGATAAAACAGGATGGAATTCAGGTATCAATTAGGGTAACTTCAGGTATCAGTTTGAAGCACTTATATGCAGACTGGATTTCTAACCAGTGGAGATCTACTCAGTAGAAGCAAATGATTCAGATATAGACATCTAGTGGCTGGTCAGCCAGAACCCTGTAGAGTCCATCGACTGCAATGACTGTTAACCTAGAGCTGAATCCAGCCTCTTTTTACAAGGTAGTTTACTTGTTTTCTAATGGTGAAGATGACTGACAGACACACATAGTTCCTTTATCGATCTTGCAGTCCTACCTAGCCACAGTTCCTTGACTTCAGTGTGATAGTCTGGTTTCAAACAAGGCCTCACCCTGTTCTGCTCATTCTTAAACAGTCCTAAATGTCTACTACAAAACTCTCTTCTCAACAGTCTGCTATGGAGTTAGTTGTTATTACATGTGTCCCAATGCCTTTCATTTTTTTAAAGGCATTTCACTTATTTCTCATTAATAGAATAGATGCTGTATATTGGATGCTTTAATTAAGGCTATATGCAGAAAATAACCAAAAGATAAATTAACAATATAACTTCCAGAATATCAGAGGAATTGCAGGGTTGCTTCTTTATTTTGTGCAACAGATTCTGTATTGTGTTCCCTCCTTTGCTGAAAAAGCAGTACTGTCATAGTTTCTTTAAAAAAGATCAATGTGGGAATTTCCCATTTCAGAAAGAGTTTTTTACTTTATATAGTTAAGATTTGGAGCAAAGTGGCAATTCTTCTGGGTTTGGTGGAAGATTACAACATGATCTTTTGTCCGCTGTAAAACAGGCAATCTTGATTATGGAATTTCCTCACTATTGAATTCTTGTAATAGAAATCTGCCTTTTGCCTTGCTTATTTTTAATGCAGACTAGGATGATCTGACTAGAGCTGTGAATAGTGCCTTTAAATATGAATAAGAAAAAGTAAATAAAAATTGCATTATCTATGAAAACAAGCCACACAAATTTGTGACTCAGTACAGTGAAGGTTATACATTTATACAGAATACAGGGGAAAGTTTACTGTAATTTACAGTAGTCTGTTACCACCTTCTGGTATTTCTCTTGATTTCAATTCTATACCATCTCTATTTCAGGGTCTATACAAGGACTTGTTTCAAATGCTGGTGGTTTTAAAGGATAGATAATTGTATATGTGAAACAATTTTAAATAGAAGCAAATATTAACAAAAAAAAATTTAACCATTTTTGTTGGTTTACTATATAAACTCGAGTGTGTTCCACTGTTGATTCTGATGTGTTCCTTAAGAAATTTGGGTTATTAGATAAGTCTTCCAATTTATAGGGAGGTCACAAAATATAAAATACTGGTTTCCTTGGTGGGGGAAGGTATTTGACACTCTTTAATTTGTTGATACAGCTCTAAGGAAGACATTTTTAAGATGTTGTACAAGTGTGGGGAAAAAAAAAAAGCATATTTGGGGAGTTGCAAGGGAAAAGTTTTTCAGAAGGTTGCCAGATGAAACACAGTGTACAAGCTAGGAATTTCAAGTAATTGTCACTTACTACCAGGACAGCAGCTGTGACAAGGACTTAAGGACATTGAGTAAGGCAAAAGAAATTTGAGGAGTTGACATATATGTGACAGTTGAGAGTAAATTTTCAGACCCCTTGCAATTACTTTGGTTTTCCACTTACTCTATGAAGTCTGAAATTTCAATTCTTTTTTACAGCGTTTAAACAGCAGCTCTCAAATTGTGATCTGAGGGCTGCTGGTGTTATGTGAATGGCTGTCTGCAAAACTCAAACATTAAAAAGCAGCCTTATTATATCTGTGGATTAAAAGCCAAAGTTAGATATTTTTCTGTATGTTGTGTATGTAGTGTATATATGTTCATGCCACAGGTGCTGTGTGATCTGTAACAATTCTGAGAATCAACAGTGGCACACTGTTGTAAAAATTGTCAGCTAGTAATTGATAGATGATAGCCACAGGTTAATTCTCAAGTTGCATCCAGCTACAAAAGAGGAAAACGCATTTTAAAACTAGTTGAACATAGTATTTTCTATTCCTAAAGGATAGTTCATTTCAGCTTGCTTTTCTTTCTGTTAGATTGTGCTTTGCCACTATTTAACTGACAAAAATACTGACATACTCTTAAAAATTATTTTTCTTTCTCTTTTTAAATCATAACCAGTCTCTTAAGGATTAGTTCTTAGCCCATTGTGATGAGAGAAAGTACTTCTACTTAAAACTAAAATGTAAAAAATTAACACACCTATTTAATTATGAACCTTGGAATTTGAAGACTAAGTCCCAGAGGCTTAGTGAATCTTTAATTTTTTTTTTTTTTTTCCTTGTGGTTTAAATATCCAGTATATTCATTTAGGTTGAAGAAATCACAGCCAAATGTAACAGATAAAATGTCGTATCTTATGTTGCTTCAAAGGAAGGAGCATTATGCATGAAAACTCAGTTTGCTTTTTGTGATTTATATCTGTTTTGTCAAAGCTTTTCAAGTGTATTTGCCTCCTCATGCAAGGATTAACTACTTTATTACATTTCAGTTGAATGGCTTCTTGTAAAACACTCATTTTATTTCTATATAGTCAGTGAAAACGTTAACTTTGGTTTACATTTCTTCATAAAATTACTCTGTGTACTATATAAAAGATGTACTTTGGTTTGGAAGGATCAGTTTTTACATGAACTCCATAATAATATAAGATTTACAGTTTTCCTTGTGCATAGAAGTCTTTATTTTCAAGTGTTCATGCTGAGCTGATTTTTTTTTTGCTGTTCTAACTATAAATTAAACAAATGTAAAATTCCAAAATACTGATTTGTTTCAATTTTATATTGTATTTTTAGTTAACTTAAATAATTTTCTTTTTCTTTTATTGTTGTGATCTGTTGTCTGTTTTGTCTGTTGCATGTCCAGGGTTCTAAGGTTAGTATTGCTGCTGTAAGTTTCATTTTTTTGCATTTTCAAAAATACCTTATTTTTAATCATTTAATATTTTTGCATTATTATTATTATTTTCCTGTATCATACAGTAGGATGTGAATAGGAATACGTTTGATGTAATCAACTTTTCCTAATATGTTCCCTTGTGTAACTTAATGCACTGTGAAGTTTGAGGCTTACTTTTAGCTACCAGGCTGAGTGTAAGGAGGTCCATGAGCTAATTTAAGTTATAGATGTGGTTGTGAATAGAAAAAGTCTCTTTAAGGAGACTTCTTACTCCTCTTTAGGTATGCTGAGTAGTCATGAAATGGTTATCAGTAAAGAGTTTTTAAGCTACACCTATCTAAAATACTGCTAATACCTGAAGGCAGTTTGATGAACAATGGAGATCATTTAGAGTGTTATTAGAATATTAATGTGCTGCATTTAACAGGTAGAACTGATGGTAAGTTTGGCTGTAAGAAACAGTTGTTCTGGTTTTGTTTTTTCTCTTGCACTCAGCAGAATTTTAGGGAGATTTTTAGAGAGGTGTGGTTTGGTTTTTTTTGTTTGTTTGTTTTATTTTGTTTTTTGTTTTGTTTTGGGTTTGGTTTTTTTTGGTTTTTTGTTTTGTTTTTGCAAAGTGTGCAAAAATCTTGGTAAAATACACTAAAGTGTTATAAGAAATAATTTATTTTATAAATTGAGGAAAAAAAGAAAAAAGCAGTACCTATTTTGAAAGAGTTTAGGACTATGATTAATGCAATACAGTTGAAGCTTGAGAAAAGTCAACAGCCAGCACTGAATTGGCTGCTAGCAAGCCTGCTGTTATTTCAAGCAGCATGAGTGCCAAGGTCAAGTTTCTATAACCACCTATGATTTTTTCTAGCAGACTGTTATGGCTATAGATTTTTGCAAATATATTTTCTTTGGATGAGTGCTTTCAAAAAATGATGTTCCAGTCTCTTATAAAAAGCCAGCAACTTATTTTTTCAAAAAGTAGGAATGCAGCACACACTAAGAGAAGGCAGACCTGGCTAAAGAAGATAGGCTGGAAATTGTTCTTCTGAGAGTTGTCATTTTGCCATTTTTCTGATATTTTCGGGCAGATCAGACAGATGTCAGCCCTTCCCAAGTCAGTCATGTAACTGACGTGTTACATCCTTAAGTGAAATTAAATGAAGCGGTATCTATCATTGTGGTGACACATGCCACCTTATATCCTTCATCTTTCAAATTTTTCTTAATACTGTTTGGCAGAGTTGCACTTCTGTAATTTTGGACGTAAAATATTGTAAAAAGTGACTCATGAGTGAGGATACTAATTTTTTAGAAGTATGGAAATAAAGGAATTTTTTTTTTTTCTTTTTCTTCGGAAGGAAAGAGCCTTAACAGCACAAAAGATATTTAAATTTTATTTTATAGCAACTTCTAAGCAAATAAATAGGCAAACACAAAAAAAGTAATAGTTTTTTAAAGGGACTGAACTCTGTGTTCAGAAAAGCACTGCAATCTGAAATCTTGTTGACGATTGATAGGAATCAACCATCTGTAAAGAAATTTTTTTCAATAGTATTTAGGCATAAAAATGTGGGCACAGTTGAGTCCTAGTCTCCATTTTCAATTTTGCCTGGCTCCAGAGTTAAGAGTATTAAACAGATAGTTGGGGTTTTTTTAAATTACTATTACCACTTGCTTACTTATCTGCACTGTTAGACACCTGAATGCGTTTGAAAATGTGACTCTCGACATCTAAATATCTTTTTGCATTAAAACATGACCCCTTTTTAGATTTTAGAAATATTTCTGTCATTCAGCACTTTATTTTGGATTCCCATTAAGGAGAGTCCAACACTCACATTAGGAAAAAAGTGGCCAGTCTCTGGGAAACATGAGCTGCAAGACATATAACTTGCCATGTTTTTACTTCCCCCCTGCTGCTGTTGGGAGGGAGTAAATGTACTCTTCTGATCTCCAGGAGAATTGGACTATAATTGGTTCCTATATGGTATAAGCATTCCTAAGGAGAATTAATTCATTGCAACAGAGCAAAACTGCTTGATTTTTTTCCTACTTCACTCCTCACATTTGCTTGTTTATCTAAAGGAAAGTAAAAGCTATACAGACAGTGTTAAGTTCTTTCTGTTACCTGTCAGTTTTCTTAGCCTACGAAAGAATGTAGGAGTATGTTGCACCCTTAAACAATGCTAGTGTGGTGTTTTACTATCTGGCCACACTTTCTCTTTACAATTGCTAATAACTTTCTCATTTCTGTTAGACTTGTTCTCTCTACAGCATGTAACTGTAAATAATTTTCTCACTCTTCATGCTGTCTTACTTTGAATTTCACTCACAGTTTATGTTAATAGTAAGAGATTTTTGAAATAAATTTCAGTTTATGTCACTAAGCATGACAATTTAGATTTGTATGTGTATGTGCTGTCTTTATATTTCAGTTGTGTTCAAACTGTTTAATTCAATTATCTCCTTTTAAAGACTGAATTGGAAAATATTGAAGTGACACAAGGAATGTCAGCAGAGACAGCAGTAACTTTTCTCAGCCGTCTGATGGCAATGGTTGATGTACTAGTATTTGCCAGTTCTCTAAATTTTAGTGAGATTGAAGCTGAAAAAAACATGTCTTCTGGAGGTCTAATGCGACAGTGCCTAAGGCTTGGTAAGTCAGCAGACAGTATGTATTAAATAATTACTTATAGATCAATGAGCTAGAGATGAATCAAATAGTGACACAAGTAGGAACGGACTTATACTGACTATGATGTGATAAAATCCCATTTATTATTGATTTAGTAGTTTTAAATTTGATGCAATTTAGGTACAAGAATAACGTAACGTGACGTCTGAAATTATTCTTTCTGATGTATTTCAAGTTGTATATGTTTTGTGGGGGTAAAAAATATTAAATAAATGTACCTTGGTTTATTTATTTATTTATTTTCTTAACTGCTTTGTTGCCTGCATGTTGCAAATTTCCTTTTCCACGTCTCCATGGACTTAGAAGACAACTTATAGGCTATGTAAGATTAAAAGAATAGGATGCACGTGTGGACTCTGTATATCTTAGTATATGTTGCAAAAGTCTGGCACCTCTCCACTATTTATTATTTGGACATCAGGAAGAAGTTCTTTACATTGAGGGTGGTAGAGCAGTGCAATAGGCTACCCAGAGAGGTGGTTGAGGCCCCATCTCTGAAGATGTTTAAGCTGAGGCTGGACAAGGCTCTGAGTAGCCTGGTCTAGTTGAGGGTGTCCCTGCTCACTGCAGGGGGGCTGGACTAAATGACCTTCGGAGGTCCCTTCCAGCCCTAGCCATTCTAAGATTCTATGATTCTATTATTTGCTATATACCTTTGCAATTAATTTAGGAAATTTAAAATTTTATGAATAATTCAAACTATGCTATGCAAACTATCACTTTATCCTTGTTAACATTAAATTTTGATTGTCATCTGGCATGTTGCTGTTTTGCTAATCTTGTGTCCCACATACTTATTCATCTTGCAAATTACGAATAATTTTATACTCAGATTTTGGTCTGTTATTATTCATAGCACTTACTATGTAATTGATAATTATACTGCTCCTGTTATAAAAGTTATGGTGGTCAATTTTCATCACATTCTAAATGATTACCTTTTTTTTTGGTCTATTCTAGCTGTACCTAAATACTTTCAGATTTTAAATGTTGATAACAGATCAATAACATATGAGATCTTCAGCTCTAGGGCTAATATAATTTTCAAATTTTAAAATAGTTATATAGCAGTTACATAAAACATATAGTTGTTGAACTAAAGAAAGAAGTTAATAAGTCACCATAATACTTTCTTAGTACTGACAGTAATCTAATGTGAGAACTATGTTGCACATACTATCTGGAAATGGGTATTGACATATCGAACTAGATGTACAGCCTGCTAGTTTATGTTCCAAATAATATAATGAGAAAAGATTATAATTTGTAGCATTTTCATAACTTGCTTTTAGTTTGTTGCGTGGCTGTGAGAAATTGCTTAGAATGTCGGCAAAGGCAGAGAGAGAGAGTGAACAAGACGTCGTTAATCAGCAGTAAAAATCAAGACGCTCTTCAGGGTGTAACTGCAGCAGCAGCAACCAAGGTAACCCAGTCTTCAGTTACCAACAGCACTGTAGCACTGCTTTATAGGATCAGAAAATAATTGTAACTGCCTCCTCATATATTTGGTAAAAGCTTAATTTTTTTGCTATTAACTGGTTTAAAGTCAAAGAGTATGCGAGGGGGGTTATTTGAAACAGGAAATCATAAGTGCAGTAGTATGGCTTGAGCAACTTTAAACAGCTTTTTCACTTTTTCTTGGTTTATTTCAGAGACCCATAACTCACATCTGTCATGTATACCTGTATAGCCTTTTTTTAATCTGGCATGGCACTTGCAGTTTTTATGAGATACTGCAATCACATCTTCGTTGGTGGAACAACTTAGTTTAGTGCAGCCCATGACTAAAATAAAACACTTGTATAATGTAAAGAATTTTTTTTTTTCTACTCTACTTTCATTATAAAATTCAGTGTGTTTAGTCTTCTGGAAAGACTTTTTCAGATAGCATTTACAAATTCAGCTCTTTGACAATAGTATTTCATTAAATCTCACAAAAACATTTCTTCATGTTATCACATTCAGTGTAAAGCAAATCAGTCTAAGACTTTTGATATATCAGCATTTTTAAAGGCAGCGTAGTACTCTATGCTTTTGTAATAATAGCAGTTATTCTGTAAGTAGTCTGTAATATTTCTCAGTAACATAAACTGGCTTTTAAAAACTAGTTCTGCTTATCAATTTTAAATTTAACGCATGTATTAGAAATTTATTGTACTGCTAGGAAATCTGCAATCTGAAAGAATCTTTTGTGTACAAATTATTAACTTGATTATTATAATTATCACTGGGAAGTGATACAGTATAGAGGTAGTAAAAAAGCATCCAGATTGATGAAATATCTAAAGAAGGTATCAAATTAAAGTTCTGACAAATACTTTGATATTTGGGAGGGGAAATAAACCTCACTGCTTTTTATTTTTAGACTCCCCTTGAAAATGTCCCTGGCAATCTTTCTCCTATAAAAGACCCCGATAGGCTTCTTCAGGATGTTGATATTAATCGTCTACGAGCAGTTGTTTTTCGTGATGTGGTGAGTAATATGTGCTGTAATTCTTTTTTCTGCAAATTTGTCACTTATATTTTGATTGTACTGGAAATATCCTTCATATGTTGCACTTTGTGTATTACCTGCAAACCATCTGCTTGTGGCTTTGTAAATACCAGCCACTTTCTGACTTGAAAATCGTACTGGTCGTATGCCTCATGCTTTTACATGTTGCCAGAAGCTGTTATGCCTGCTTTTGCATCCAGTGTTAGCTAGAAAAGCTTCAGTGAGCTTAGTTTTCTCTTGCAGCAGTAAGACCCCTTTACCTTCTTGTGTCACGACCTTTCAGACTCTCATCCTTGCTCAGCAAAAGTCAGTTGCCCTTGCTGATGGGAAGCCATGAAAGCATTCTCAGAACAGAGTCAGGCCTCTGTTATGTAAAGGCCCTTGACACTGTCTCATTTATTTGTGTAGCTGCCAAATTACCTGTAAAATTCAGTACTTAACACATGCTGTGTGCATAGTATTCCACTGAACAAATCCATTAAATCTTTTATGTAATCCATTTGTTACTGTCCCAACAGCTACAGCATTTCAGAAAGGTATTATTTATTCAGACTTGTGATGATCTTGTGTGAAAATTCTATGGAAATAGCCAATACTATAGATCTCTTCCTTTTTTCTCCACCACAGGATGACAGCAAACAGGCTCAGTTCTTAGCTTTGGCAGTAGTCTACTTTATTTCTGTTCTGATGGTCTCCAAATACCGTGATATACTAGAACCACAACGAGAAACTGCAAGGTCTGGGAGCCAGGCAGGTAGAAATATCAGACAAGAAATAAATTCACCAACAAGTACAGGTACATTTGTTTTCTTCAAATGTTATTTGATTTTTTTTGTCGTTGTTTTTTTAGAATAGTAATTATTTTGCTACAAAGTATTTTTAGTGAGTAGCTTAAGATCCCAATAGGAAATTATTTGTTACTTTCTTCTCCTTTAAGTCGGTTCTTTAACATACATTGGCAGATTTCAGTTGTTCTCTATATTTGCTTTTAGTGTATGACTAATTTTCATTTGCATATTGCTTTTTTTTTTATGCCTTTCTTTAACTTGAAAATAATTAAAAAGAAACAGGGTGCTTGATGGAGTTAAAGGTGTAAAGTACAAGATAACAGATTCAGGAAGTTGTGCTGATCAACTATTTGTTAAGAAGAAGAGATATCTGTTAACTCTATACCATGAAATGTATGAACAGAAAACATGTCTGTTTGTCCATGTGAACTCCTTTTGTTTGAGTGAGGAGATTTGTGAAAAGGTAGTAGTGGAGGACTGAGTATTTTCTTGGAGTCTTGCTGTGTTGGTGCCTGCATTTAAAAGCCTATAGAAGCAATATAATAAAAAGGAAACATTTCTATTGCCTTCTTTGACTGAACTGTTTGTGATTTTTATTAGTAGTAGTGGGTTTTATTAGCATGTGTTCTTCAGCCTGGGAGGGAGAATGTCTTGTATGTCAGAACCTGTCAGAAATGAGGGATCCAAACTTTACCCTAGTTTATTTCAAATATTTTACACTGTCAGTTCAGTAGGCTTTTTCAAGTTAAGATTGGATTGTTTCTAACTGTACCTTCTGTGTTAAAAGAGCTGAAAACAGTAACTGAATTTGTCCATGAAGCTTTTTATGTATGATTTTCTTCTTGTATTGATTTTTAATTACTTTCCTTATTTATGGAGTTGCTAATTTTGATTCTTCATATAATTTATAATCCAATTTGTGTCATATTTACATTTAGTCATTATCTTCTGATGCATCATGATGTTTTAATTTTCTACTTGCACATAATTTTTAAAGTCCATGTATTTGTACAGTTTCCATTTTAAGTATACTACATGAACATAGTTGGGAGAAACCATATTTTTTTGTGCCTTCCTGGTTATATGTTATGGTTCTGCACTAATAAACTGCTGGTTTCACTGAACTATTTCATCCATGATTGTCTTGCCTGTGTGCACGTGTATATCTCTCTGTGTCTCTTATTCCCTGTGAATGTTGCTCCTAAAGTGCCCAAATAATGCTGTTTCCTATCTCTTGAACTTGTTTTCCTTAGAAATGCCTTTTCTTTTTTTCTTCT
>JANHGN010016472.1:0-22556 GCA_024605025.1 Megaceryle maxima
GCCACTGCTGGATCTTGTGTACCACATTGGGGGTGCAGGAAAGTGAAAGGCTGCACCTGCAGGGAGGAGTGGACAGGACAGGTGACTCCAAACTGACCAGTGAGGTATTCCATCCTATAAAGCAGAGGGATCTGGAGGGTCTATAGCCGCTCGCTCTCTCTGGGGGCTCCTGGGCTCTTCTCCCCTCTTGGACTGATTTGCCAGCTTTGCTTGGCTTGGCTTGGGTCCCCTTTTGGTTCCTTCCTCAGAGCATCCAAGGAGGACTCTGTCCATTCTGCCTTGATCCCAGTCTGTGTGTTCCTTGCAACTAAACCTTGCAAGGGAGGTCAAGGTTAATAAAAAGGTCTTCTTCAAATATATTGCAGGAAAAGCTAAGGTTAGAGGAAATGTAGGTACTCTGCTGAATGAGGCAGGTGCCCTGGTAACAGAGGACACAAGAAGGCAGACTTACTAAATGCCGCCTTTGTCTATGCTGCTGGAGACTGTCCTCAGGAGCCCCTGACATCTGAGGCACCAGAGGATAGCATGACAAAGAAGTCTTCCCCGGTTGATGAGGACTGGTTAAAGAACAGTTGAGTAATCTGGACATCCATAAGTCCATGGGTCCTGATGGCATGCACCCACGGGTGCTGAGGGAGCTAGGACAAGTCATTGCTAGGCCACTCTCCACCATATTCAGTAAGCCATGGCAGACAGGAGAGGTGCCTGGGGACCAGAGGAGGGCAAACGTCACTCCAGTCTTCAAAAGGGGTAAGAAGGAGGACCCAGGCAACTATAGACTGGTAAGCCTCACCTCCATCCCCGGAAAGGTAATGGAGTAATTTATCCTCGGTGCTATCCTTAGACATATCAAGGACAAGGGGGTCATTAGGAGCAGCCAGCATGGTTTTAGCAAGGAGAGGTCATGTTTGACCAACCTGATAGCCTCTTATGAGGACATAACCAGGTGGATAGGTGATGGTAGAACAGTGGATGTGGTTTATTTCGATTTCAGTAAGGCATTTGACACTGTCTCCCACAGCATCCTTCTGGCTAAACTGAGGCAGTGTGGTCTGGATGATCAGATAGTGAGGTGGATTGGGAACTGGTTGAAGGAAAGAAGTCAGAGTTGTGGTCAATGGGATGGAGTTTAGTTGGAGGCCTGTAACTAGTGAGGTCCCATAGGGGTTGGTGCTGGGACCAGTTCTGTTCAACATCTTCATCAATGACCTGGATGAGGGCACAGAATGCACTGTCAGCAAGTTTGCTGATGACACCAAGCAGGGTGGAATGGCTGACACACCAGCAGGCTGTGCTGCCATTCAGCGAGACTTGGACAGGCTGGAGGGTTGGGCAGGAAAAAATTCGATGAAATTCAAGAAGGGCAAGTGTAGAGTCTTGCATCTGGGAAAGAACAGTATCAATATAAGTTGGGGACTGACCTGTTGGAAGGCAGCAAAGGGGAAAAGGATCTGGGGATCCTAGTTGATGGGAGGCTGACCATGAGCCAACAATGTGCCAGGAGGAGGAGGATGGAGCCAGGCTCTTCTTGGTGATGCCTGATGACAGGACAAGGGGAAATGGGTGGAAGCTGAGGCATAGAAAGTTCCATTTAAACATGAGGAAGAATTTTTTCTCTGTGAGGGTGACAGAGCACTGGAACAGGCTGCCCAGGGGGGTTGTGGAGTCTCCCTCTCTGGAGATATTAAAAACCCGCCTGGACGTGTTCCTGTATGATCTGGTCTAGGTGATCCTGCTCTGGCAGGGGGGTTGGACTGGATGATCTTTCGAGGTCCATTCCGTCCCCTGACAGTCTATGATTCTGTGATTCTGTGCCTGTAGTTGAGGTAGGGACCCAAACTGTCTCCAAGAGCACCCTGGTTGAGAGAGGGCTCCAAACAACAACTGTAGTAATTGCCCCAATAGTAAAAAAGAAGCAGTGGACCAGGAGACCAATGAGTCCATACCCTTGGTTAACAAAGGAGAAGGAAGAAAAGAAAATCCTTTATCAAGAAGCTGGCCCTTCAACAAAGAGATTGGAGGAGGAAGTAAGAGAACTGAAACAGGAGGCAGAAACTACCCAGTCCCTGACATCATCAGAACTTCAAGACTTGTGGAAGTACTACTGCTGCCAAACAGGTGAGAGGATGGTGGCCTGGCTGCTTCAATATTGGGATAATGGGGCTAACACTCAGCAATGGAAGGTGAGGATGCCCAATAGCTGGGCTCCCTTGCTTGAGATTGGGGGATTGAGAGAGGAATTGGAAATGAGACAGCAATTTGCAGTCTCTGGAGACAGCTCCTTTCCAGTATGAAGGCAAGGTACCCATACAAGGATGACCTTACAAGTTCTAGCCTTCCAGGAAAGTAGACTACTGTAGATGAAGGTATCCAGTACCTGAGAGAATTAGCAGTGCTGGAAGTCATCTACAGCGATTTAGATGATGATAGGGACTCCAGAGATCCAGAGGATGTCCAGTGCACACAGGCAATGTGGAGAAAGGTGATCAAAGGTGCCCCAGCATCATATTCTGCCAGCTTGGCAGCAATGTAAATGGACATGTGAAAGGTCTCTGGTTTGGACACGTCAACTGTGGAGGCAGCACCTTCTTGGTTATGAAATTTTGAAGAAAGTCTTGGTACCTCTTCATCCCGACAGTCTAGCACCTTGGATATCAGTCCTCTCCTGCCCCAGTTAGAGGGAAAGGGAGCCCTAGGTGCATGCCACATGGCACACTTTAGTTCTTCCTGCATGACCAGGGGGAGGACATGAGGAAGTGGAATGGTGAACCCACCTTTAAGCTGGAAGCCCATGTGTGTGAACTGAGAGGGAAGACAACCCTCAGTTAGAGGCCACCCAAGAAGGCGGTCAGACTACAGAAACCTAAGAAGGTAATAGGCTGTCTCCCAGACACTGAAAGACTAAGATGACCTCCCTTGATCCTGAAGGGTGACTTCTGGTCTGGCACAGCAACGGTCAGGCAGTGAATATTCTGACAAGGAACAGGAATAGAGGGGCCGTGCCTCTGGCCAGGAGGAGGAAAGGGATGACTGGGTATGTTGGACTGTGTGGATTTGATGGCCTGGCACATCAAACCCACAGAGGTACATAGCTTTGGTAGACACTGGTGCATAGTGTACACCGGTACTGTCAGAGTATAGAAGCACAGAACCCATCTGGATCTCTGGAGTGATGGTGGGATGCCAAGAATTATCTGCAGTAGAGGCTGAGGTGAGCTTAACCAGGAACAAGTGGAGAAGCATCCCATTGTGACCAGCCCAGAGGCCCCTTGTATCCTTGACATAGACTGCCTCAAGAGGGGTACTTCAAGGACCAAAAGGGATACTGATCGGGTTTTGGTGTAGCCACTGTGAATGCAGAGATTAAACAGCTATCAACCCTGCCTGGCCTCTTGGAAGATCCCTTTGCCGTGGGACTGCTACAAGTTGAAGAGCAATGGGTGCCAGTTGCTACTAGGACAGTGTACTCATGGCAATACTGCACAAACTGAGACTCTCTGGCTCCCATCCATGAGCTGACTCATCAACTGGAGAGCCAAGGTGTCATCAGTAAAACCCACTCACCTTTTAATAGCCTCATATGGCCAGTTCAAAAGTCTGATGGAGGGTGGAGGTTAACAATAGACTATTGTGGCCTGAGCAAAGTGACATCATCACTGTGTGCTGATGTACCAGATATGTTAGAGCTACAGTATGAACTGGAGTCAAAGGCAGCCAAGGGGTATGCTACAGTTGACTTTGCCAATGCATTTTCCTATGCATTGCTCTATGTGTTTGGAGCCCTGCTTCCTGAAAAGGGCCAGACATCGCCTGCTGAGGGGAAGTAGAGATTAAATCTTTGTTTTCTTTTACTTCCACACACAGCCTTTGCTTCATTTTTCATTAAACTGCCTCTGTTCTTACCCATGAGTTTAATCTTTTTTAATTCCCCCTGATCCAGTGAAGGGGGGGGGGAAAGTGAAAGAGTGGCTTGGTGGGCACCTAGAATCCAGACAAGGTCAAACCACCACAAATACTAAATACACCTAAATATTAGTAGAAGAGACAATGCAAAGCCATGCAGAATCTAAGTTTGCTCTTCATAGTATAGAATCATTTAGATTCAAAAAGACCTTTAAGATCATCAAATCCAACTGTTAACCCAGCATGGCCAAGTCCACCACTAAACTGTGTCTCTCAGTACCACATCTCCACAGCTTTGAAACCCCTCCACGATGGGGACTCCACCACTACCCTGGGCAGCCTGGGCCAGGGCTTGACAACCCTTTCAGGAAAGAAATTTTTATTAATAGCCAGCCTAAACCTCCTCTAGCACAACTTGAGACCATTTCCTCTTGTCCTCTTGATTGTTCCTTGGGAGAAGAGACTGACCCACACCTGGCCCCAACCTCCTTTGAGGGAGTTGTTGAGAGCGAGAAGGTCTCCTGAGCCTTCTTTTTCTCTAGATTAAACAACCCCAGGTCCCTCAGTTGCTTCTCCCAAGACTTGTGCTCTAGACCCTTCCCTGGCTTTGTTGCCCTTCTCTGGACACACTCACTGTCCTTGTAGTGAGGGGCCCAAAACTGAACCCAGTATTTGATATGCATCCTCACCAGTGCTGAGTACAAGGGGACAATCCCTGTCCTATTCCTGCTGGCCACATGATTTCTAATGTAATTTTAAACTGAGGAATGACTGTTGAATTATGTTTATAAAATAGAAACTCCTCAACTTTTGATTACAAGACATCAAAGATGAAGATTTCATTATTTCTCTCAATAATTCCTTCCATTAGTTTGTTTTTTTTTTCCTGTTAAAATGTGATCCTAATGTCCGTTTTGATCTGTAGGCTTCTGCTGTATACCACTGATGTATAATGCCTTGTTCCATTAAACTTAATTTCCTGTCCCTGTGCTTTTTCTCTCTGAAAGTTCTTGGTTGCTGTTGTTGCTAATCTTGTTTTAAGCAAAAGAGATTGATCTTGACATTTCTTACTGTAGAAGATTTCTTTCCATACTCAGATTTGCTCATGGTTCTTTTCTGGCAGCCCAGACAAGTTTTGTAAAACTTTTTGAAAAGGTGTGATTTCCACATTTGCCCTTCCCATTTCACGTGGAAGGGTATCAAACAACCCCTTGCTTCTTTTCCCCAATATCCTTTGATCCCCTGATCACACAGGGACTTCGTGCTATGTTGTTCATTCATTATTATTCTCTCTAGCTCCTTTCTAGTCTCAGGCTTTCCAGCCACAGCACCACTTTCTCTGGATACTATAAGCAGAGGGGACATTTTTTTCCCTTTGATGTATAGTTTACTTTTTTTTGGCACCTTTTGTATAGGACTAATATACTGAATGTCCTTGTCCTGCTTTTGTAAACACTCACCTGTGTTTAATTGCTTTGCTATCTGCATAGTTTAGCAGAAGCGATTATATTTCCAAATCATTGATAAGCCTACTGAATCAAATCAATATGATAGTTCTCCACACACTTTCTGGTCTGCCTTCAGGCTTTAGATGGCATAATGTTTGGTAGCAAAGTAATTGCAAGAGCCCTGGTGAAAGGACTTTCAGTGGAAGGTGTTTACTCAAAACCCTCTCTGGCTGTACTGTTCTAGCAGAGGGCACCTGATGCCAGCCCTGCCTGTCCCCTGATGACACCCTCATTTCCTCCTGTCCCTTGTCTGCATAGTGCAGCTGGAGGATTAGATGGAAAGGGGATCCCTGCCATCAGTAGGATAGTGTGCACTTTGGGTTCCAGCACATTTTTGTGATAGGAAAAGGGGTGATGGTTTTAAATTAAAAGAGGAGAGAGAGAAGGAAGACATTTTTTACACTGAAGGTGGTGAGACACTGGAACAAGTTGCCCAGAAAGGTGGTAGAAGCCCCATCTCTGGAAACATTCCAGGTCAGGGCTCTAAGCAACCTGCTTTAGCTGCAGATGTCCGTGCTCCCTGCAGGAAGGTTGCACTACATGGCCTTTAAAGGTCCCTCCCAACCCAAACCACTGTGGTAACGGGAGGATTTCTGAGGCACCATAAGGGATTTATGATGCTACAATGGGGTAGCAGGAGAAAGCCCTAAATGTGGGTGTTTGATATGCCAAAATGTCATGCTGCTGTTCTGATAGCTGCAGTAAACAAACTTTCCTGACAGACACTCTCTACTAGAAAAGCCTTTTTCCCCCCCTCTCATTTTCAGCAATGTTTTAAAGGATTTAGAAGCAGCTTTAGAGTAGAAGTACCACTTCTGTCTCTGCTTGCAGGTATGCCACCTGAAATAGTGTAAATCATAAAATTAAAAGGATGATGAACAGAACTCCGCTAATCACATGAAGATGGTTAGTCCTTAAAGTGATGCTGATATGTTTAAAGGGTTTGATGACTCCCACTGGAGTGTCCTGTAGCTTGATAATAATTTGTCCTTGAGTAAATTACCTGAGTCATATTAGCTTTGTGAAGCAGAGATGGAGTGGTGGTTTTCATACACCATAGAAATATTAAAATCAGATTGTTATTTCATGAATTTAAAAAAAAATTTCTTTGGCAGGGGAAACACTCTGAAGCTCACCTTTCACTTTTATCTCTTGGACAAACAGCAAAGCAATCAAGTGTGTTGAATCTTTTACCCAAAAGGCTTCACATTATTAAAAAGAGGTCAGACTTATTGTGACTGTAGTCCAAACATAAGGGTGGGACATATGCAGAGGCAGTGTCTAGGGATGCAGCTGGGTGCGTCAGCTTGCAGATGATTCCAAACTGGCTCTGAATATGAAGTAGAATGGTCCAGGGTGATGTGACCCTTATAGCCTGTAACCCCACATGTGCATGAGTGCCATATGGAGGGCTGCTTAAAGGGTGTGCTTGGACAAGGCTTTTGACCAAGACTAAATCTTTCCTGGACTTTTTCCAGACTGATTCCCTCTCTCTCTGGACTGGGGTTCAGGCTGCAGACACCAGCATGTGTTGCTACATGCTGGTTACATGTGGTTACCCCGCAGTAACCAGGCTTTCCCCAGGGTGCAAAGAGAAAATAACAGTGACTGTTCATGAAGACCCTAGCACCTGTGAAATACTCCAGACCTGCTTTTGAAAGTCTGTGACTTCTGGTTACAGTCTAAGGGCAGGGTAGCAAATTATAGTGAGTTCAAGACTTTCTGTCTTTTGAGACCTTTCAAACAGATCCCCTGGATTTTGTTCTGCTTAGTCCCCCTTTGGAGTAGGAAGGAGTGAAATTCATCAGAGTTCTTATCCTGAGTAAGGAGAGGTTTATGTTATCATTTAGATTGCCTTTTGTTGCTATAGGTGTGACTCTAAGCACAGTGATCCAGGAATTATACAACTGCTGAGCTCATAAAAATATCACGAATGTTTGAGGTTTATGCAATGTTCTTGAAGATATTTGTGCCCTACAGGATCATAAAATACATGTTGTTTCAAGACTGTTGGTGATCCACGAAACATGTTGTTCCATGTTTTTCATGTCTCTAGTGAAACTTGAACCCACTAAACCTCAGCTGGGTCTTCACTGCAGTCTTTCAAGAAATAGGAATGACCTATGAAGTGTGTGTTGTTTGTTTTTTTTCCCTCTGTCACCATTTCAGTGATTCCTCCCATCCTCATTCTTAGTTTTTTCTTAGATAATTTGATGTCAGTGTGCACTGTTTTCTCTTAGCATTTTGCTTGGCCAATCTGAGAAAGTCCCTGAACCCTGTTTTTTAAATGTCACTTTGATTTGAGGTGGCAGTTAAACCAGTTCGGTCTGCCTGAAATAGTAAATGTAAACACATTAAACAGGTCTTGTGTTCTCTTTGAACAGACCCTGATCAACTGCTCCTGAAACCAGCAAGAAGAACCTTCCTGACTTGTGATAGGGCTGAGTTGATCTACCAGTAACATTTATTCACCACCCAACAGGCCAGGCCTCCTTCGACAATGTGAGCTGAAGTTCATGCTTCTTTATCTAAAAATGAGATTAAAGTGATAAGATACTTTCAAAATATAACAGCTTAATTGCCTTCAGTCTTTTGCAAAGTCTCCAGCTGGGCACACTAGTAATCTTTTGCAATTATTCTCATAATTATGAAATTATAATTATGTCTGTTTTCTGATGATTAATCATGGTTCAGAATAGCTCACACATGTATTCCTTGATGCATAGGATGATCTAATAAAACCCAACATATCTGCAAGGGAATGTGATTAAGACCTTCTGAGATACATGAACAGAAGATCTGTCTCAGAATATTAAAGAGGTTCAAACATGTAATGCTGTTCCAAACAGGTCCCTTCTGATTTATTGAGTCCCTGTGTGAGCCATATCAATGGTGTGCCCCGATTTGTTGTCAATTAGGTATCTCACCCGTGTCTTTGGGTTTTCAAAGGAACCTTTACTGTAGTCATGTAGCATGATACATTGCAATGATTCTTTCCTAGCAAGAAATGCTCTTTAAGAAAACGAAGGCAGAGTGATGTTACCCTTCTTGACTTGGGTTAAAGACATTTGCATGAAATTTATTTCCTTTTTTTTTTTTTTTTTCCTCTTTTCTTAGGAATGCATACATTTTTCCAGACTCAATAAGAAGTCCCAAAACACATGACAATCTTTGCGTGGGACAGAAGATAGACTGAGAAAGGGGAGCAACTGCAGAGAGGTGTGAAAGCAAAGGCAGCTCCAGGGTGCTCCTCTGTGAGGCTCCCCTTGAATTAGGAGTCATGAGATTAATCTGATGGGTTCACCATTGCTAAGTGGATGATAGGCATTATATGGGAGAAGTTGCCAGGAAATGTCTCTTTACATCTTTGTGAAGAGCTGTTCTTATCCAAGTGAATATTTGTCCAGTACCAGCCTGTATAGCCTTTGGGTTTTTAGATCCAGGAAGCTACCCTGAGACCCTGCTTAATCACATTCCCTAACCCCATAGCCATGGCTGTGCTGAGATGCCTCACTCTTGTGTTTGTTCCAGAAGATGTTCTCTGCATGCAAAATGTTCAAAGTTTTCTCAAAAATATTAAATTACTGCAGGAGCTTTTTTCACATATTTCTAGGTGACACTATGCCATGTCCCACAGAAATAACCACATTAACAGCCTGTTCTTTGTGGGATGTTCAGGGAATTGCCAAGTATTCCTGAAGGAGTGATAATGTTTCACTTTCCTCTATGAATTTTCCTACACCCATGGCATTTTATAAACACTGCAATAATGAGTCACCTTTAAATGGATATTTTGACACCATATCAGAATTGAGCATGCTTCTTCCACCTACCTTACATCTATAGAAATCAGTAAGTGCCCTGTCTAGATCTTTAAAAGCTATCTTTGTGTAATTCTTCTGTCCCAGATCAGAAGACTAACCAAATTGGACTTAATGATATATTCCTGCTTGTTCACTTTAAAGTCTTTTCTCATTCTATGGCAGCTTCATAAAGTACCTTTTAGCTTTTAGCATGATCAAGGGAGTCTGACTTCTCTTTAATTTTCTGTCTAATGCATTTAATGGACCCAAATCCCTTAAGTCAGGGACAATTTATTAATTTACAGCTACAAGAATTTTTCCCTTTGGCACTAGTCTATACTACCCAGGAGGTTTCCAGTCACACCATGCATCAATGTATGCCAAATCACAGGCTCTTAGTCACTTCTTTGTAAAACCATGAGCACATGTGAAGGTAGTAAAGTGACAACTCAGCTACCAATGAGCGGCCCCACATTGGTTGCAAAGCCACCAGCATGGCTGTAGGCTGCTGCTCCAACATGAGGTTGTCATGTGAGACCAAGCTGCAAGCCACTGTGTCTTGGGGAAAGAAGAGAGAGGATTATCCTTCCAAGATTAATGCTTGTATAACTCTGCTGACATCAGTATTGGTCTCAGCCTCAAAGCTTGAATACAAGCAAAAAGGCCAGCAGCTACCTGGCACTTTTGTGAAACCTGTGATGTAGGTTGGTAGGGCAGAGAGACTGAGAGCATGCTCCTGCTAGAAACTTCAGTTGCATTTCCAGTTCCATCAGCTTCACTTAAGAGAATATTATATCTCCAAATAAACATCCACAACTGATATTCTTCATATGAGATCTCCTCATTGCACCATTGTAAAGGTGTGACTATTGATTCACATGATTCAAAATGAGAGGTGCTCCTGGTCCTCTTGAAAACCTTGCCCAGAAAGTCTTGCCTTGCTTTGCCTTTGTATCTCAATAAACATCCATAGCACAAAATAGGAGTGCTCTCTCATAACAAAAAATCTTGTTCCTGACCCATGCAGTAATGGTTGATCATTGTGTCTGATGAATTTATTCAAGAGGAGATTATTTCAGGAGGCAGGGTTTGTTGCAGATTTATTATGTATCTTAAGTAGTTCTCCCTCCCTTCTTTTCCCATTGACATCCTTGTATTCAGAGGCAGTAGAAATACCCCTTTTCAGCTTTCTGTTTTACCAGCCCCAACAAGACAAAACGTCAAGTTCTTCTTTACCATGTTCTTTCTTGCTCTTGTTTCACACAGAGTCATCTCAACAGAGGGCAACAGTGACACCAGCACAGCCTTAACTCTTCTGATAAATGCTTCACCAGATACATGCTGGGATCATATTAACTCCCTGACCCCATCGGCCATGTTAGTAACCAGACATCATCTGGCTGATGAACACAGGCCTTTCCACTCTTCAGATATTTCCAGCTAATGAGCTCCCAATTTATAACAGAATTTCTTGTAATTGATGTAATTGATTATTAGCATGGAGCATGGTACATTTCACTACATTTCTGCTTTTCAGGTTCTGAAGATCACCCAGTTCTTTCTACGTGATGCCTCAGAGTCTGTTCAATATTACTGACTTTATTAAAGCTGCTGATTTTTAGCCCATTTTCATTTGCCTTGCTTGAGTCTAAATTAACAGTTAAACTTCTAATTATGTACCACTATAACCAACTCAGTCTGAGGAATCAGGAATGACTATTTGTAAAGTCATACCTGGGTTGCATGCCTAACTCTCTACCCCAATATTTTAGGCATACCCAGAATAAGATGCCATCAAACATGACAGAAGATTATCTAATGAACCATTCATCTATAATGCTTACCTAAACTGAATGCTGTGTGAAATGAATTACAGTTTACTAAAGAAAATGAAACATATTTTACCTTATACTAAAAATTACAACTATTTCCCAAATCAACTGAAATTCATGTCAACCTGCATTAGTGGTGTATTAGACTTCAAATAGATGGTGTGCTTTGGCCTTACAGTTAAACCTGTGAGTTCAAGTAAATAATTTGTTTAAACCTCACAATCCAGTCTCATTTTGCCACAAACAGCCAGGCAGTGGGAACCTTTGTGGTTTTTTTGACTGATAATGTCTGCACCACTAAGTGCTTGGTCAGCAATGTGCAGGAGGATACAAAATGCTTCCAGGTAGGCTTTTAGTTTGCTATTCTTTCATGGTTACAGTATGGAATATCTCACTCCATTATTAGGGTATATCTACCCAGCAATTTGGATGTTAAATTTTGTTGCCTTACATTATTTTTTTTCAAAGTAAATATAAAAAAGGAGAGAGAAATTGCAAAGACAAAATCAAGATGAAAGACAAAACACTGCTTTAAACTTTTAGCAGTGGATGGAAATCTGGAGTAAGAGAAGTGAACTTTAAATTACATCCAAAAAAAGTCCAAGAGCAAGTTAGATATATTTATCATTCAGAATTTATTTGAACCTGTCAC
This sequence comes from Megaceryle maxima, assembly GCA_024605025.1. NCBI lineage: Eukaryota > Metazoa > Chordata > Aves > Coraciiformes > Cerylidae > Megaceryle > Megaceryle maxima. Next base: position 11,699 of record JANHGN010016472.1, read on the forward strand.
AGACAACACAGATTTTTTATTCTCTTGAATTAATGTATTAGTTTGAAAAGTATCCTAGTCCTATGCTGTTTGATGTGACTTCTCTGAGGGATGAGTATCTAATTTTTCATGCTTCCTAAGAATCTGTAATCATACAGAACTTTATCATCATATAGGATTTAATGTCCTAACAGTCATGCAGACAAATATTTCTGGTTACTGTGTGTCAGAAGGATCTCACAGATGCATCTTAAAGCTGATGAAAACCACAGCCTTTCATGGGCTGTCACAGACAACTCAGTGGGGTGCCCTCTTCTTGTGTACAGACTTTTCCTGGGAATTTGGACCTTGATACTGACTTTTATTACCTCTCTTCCTAAGTGTGGGGTCTGCCACCAGTAAGCAACTAAACAGTTAACAGATGTAGAGCAAGTTGCAGACACAAAATAAGAATAAGAATCCTACTGGAGTCAAATGAAATTCCCTAAATGGCTCTCCTAAGAGACAGAGCTATGCAAGTCTTTTTGCAGATGAATGGAAAAACTCAGTATTTTCTCTTTCTTTACAAAAAAAGCTTTGGAGAATACAAAACATGTAGTAAAATGTCATCTCCTGCACAGTAAGAAAGCAGGATAGAAAATGAGATAAAATATTTATGTCTGTATTTAAGTGTGTGGAAAGGATGCAGACAAAAGTGGTCTGAGGCCATTTAATCTGGGAGATCCTTGTATGAGGAAGGGAATCACAATGCTTTCCAGAGGAAAAGGGTTATGAACAACACATAAATTCTACATAATACAATAATGAATGAAACAAAAAGACTGTTTCATTGAAAATAAATTGCTAATGACTTAATTTAAGGCTAGAGTCCTATCTTTACTCCTGAATATGCTTGATGTAGATGGGATAATTCATGCAGTGACCCCAGTGAATAATATGTAAGTTTTAGTGGGATTAAGTTGCGTTAAATTTGCAAGTCAAATTACTGCTCAGAAATGTTGTGATTTCCAGGTGTTAAGTCTACAAACTCCATTAATTGTTCAAAAGTAGGTAGCCAGTCTATATGTATCAGATTAAAAAGTTAAAAACCAAAAATATCTCTCACTGTGAAGCTTAAACCAGGCAGTGACTTTTGGGAAAGTTATATTATGTCCCCTACTAAAAGATGGTGTCTGGTTCATAAATACAGTCTATCCAAGGTGGATGCTATAAAGGCTGGTACAGATTCATGGTTTTAATTAAGCTATCACAAAAATTTAGACTTAACAAGTCTTCTTAATAAGAGAAACCTTGTTTATTTTCCTGAGAACATAAACCCCCATGATTTTATATATCTCCTACTTAGGAAAAAAGATTTTTGTAATATAGGTAATTAGAAATAAATTTTATTCAGTTCTTGTTTTGCAGGGAACAAACTCATTGCAAAAGAATATAATAATAAAAAACCCCCAAACACTGTTTAAAGTGACTCCACTTAAGTAAGAATGTAAATTTTTTTTTTTTTTTTCTGAGAGGAAAAAAGCACACTTGCCATACAGCTGGTCAGAGGGTATTATCATACAAACACTTCAAGATGCCTTGTGGTAAAATGAACATTTAAGTCGATATCATTCAGCCACCTGTTGAACCTGTGTAAGAATGTTTCTCCTTAAGCTTGAAAAAAGTGTGATGGGAGGATGGCCCAAGGACTGGGGAAGGGGATGCTTGGGGTACTGTGCAGCCAAGCTCTGCCTGTGCTCTGTAGACACTACAATGAGTTTTTGAGACTGGACCATCAACAGACAATATTTTTTCTAAATGTAATTTGAGTTTTATGGTTTCACTCTGGTGTTTTTCCAGTTCTGAAGATGTCTGTGTGTATGTCTGTGTGAAAACATGTATGGTTCCCTGCATGGTCAATGAAATATTCTGTAAGGAGTTGGGAGAGGTTTCATGATTGCTATCCCTTGTTCTGATGGGGAACTTCAACTTCCCAGGTGTCTGCAGGAAATATAATACAGCAGAGAGAGAGCAGTCCTGGAGGTTCCTGGAGTGTGTGGAAAATAACTTCCTGATGCATATGGTGAGGGATTCAACAAAGGAAGGTGACCCCCTGGACCTGCTGCTTGTGAATAGAGTAGGACTTGTGGGGGAAGTAATGGTTGGAGGCTGTGTTGGGCATAGTGATCATGAAATGATAGACTTTTCAGTTCTTGGTGAAGTAAAGAGGTGGGTCAATAAAACTGCCACCTAGGTGTTTGGAGGGCAGACTTTGGCCTGTTTGGGAGACTAGTTGACAAAGTCCCTTGGGAGACAGTCCTGAAAGGTAAAGGAGTCCAGGAAGGCTGGACATACTTCTATAAAGAAGTCTTAAAGGTGCAGGAACATCTGTCCCAGTGTGCTGAAAGATGAGCCAGCAGGGAAGAAGACTGGCCTGGATGAAAAGAGAGCTGGAACTCAGGAACAAAATGAGAGTTTAAGGCCTTTAGAAGAGGGGGCAGGGCTTTCACGAAGGCTACAAAGAAGTAGCGAGTCTATGCAGTAAGAAAATTAGGAAAGCCAAAGCCCAACTAGAACTCAACCTGGCCACTGCTGTTAAAGACAATAAAAAATGTTTCTGTAAATATATTAACAACAAAAGGAGGACTAGGGAGAATCTGCATCCTTTATTGGATGCAGGGGGAAACATAGTGACAAGGGATGAGGAAAAGGCTGAAGTGCTTAATGCCTTCTTTGCCTCCGTCTTTATCTGTAGAATTAGTTTTTCCCTAGCTACCCAGCCCCCTGAGCTGGAAGACAGGGATAGGAGACAGAATCAGACCTTCACAATCCAAGAGGAAATAGTGACCTGCTACACCACTTAAATATACAAAAGTCTATGGGGTCACTCCCAAGTGTACTGAGGGAGCTTGCACAAATGCTCACCAAGCCTCTCTCCATCCTTTTACCAGCAGTCCTGACTAACTGTGGAGGTCCCAGTGAACGGGAGGTAAGCAAATGTGACGTCCATCTACAAGAAAGGCCAAAAGGAGGATACCAAGAACTGCAGACCTATCAGTCTGACCTCAGTGACAGGGAAGGTCATGGAGCAGATCATCTTGAGTGCTGTATACAGGACAACCAGGTGATCAGGCCCAGTCAGCATGGGTTTATGAAAGGCAGGTCCTGCTTGATGAACACGATCTCCTTCTGTGACAAGATGACCCATCTAGCGGATGAAGGAAAGGCTGTGAACGTTGTCTACCTGGACTTCTGTAAGGCCTTCAACACCGTTTCCCACAGAATCTTCATTAAAACACTGTCTGCTCATGTTCTGGATGGGCATACCCTCTCCTGGGTAAAATACTCTCTGAGTGGCCAGGCCCACAGAGTGGTGGTGAATGGAGTTAAATCCAGCTGGCAGCTGGTCACAAAGTGACATTCCTCAGGGGTCAGTATTGGGACCAATTCTTTTTAACACCTTTATCAATTATCTTGATGAGGGGGTAGATTCACCCTCAGTAAGTTTGCAGATGACACCAAGTTGGGTGGGAATGTTGATCTGCTTGAGGATAGGTAGGCTTTACAGAGGGACTTAGACAAACTGTATTGATGGACTGAGACCAACTGTATAAGCTTCAACCAGGCCAAGTGCCAGGTCCTGCACTTGGGACACAACAACCTCAGGCAATGCTACAGGCTTGGGAAGACTGTCTGGAAAGCTGCACAGCAGAAAGGGATCTGGGGATACCGACTGACAAGTAGCTGAATATGCACTAGCAGTGTGCCCAGGTGGCCAAGAAGGCCAACAGCATCCTGGCTTGTATTAGAAATAGTGTGGCAAGCAGGACCAAGGAGGTTATTGTCCCTCTGTACTTGGTATTGGTGAGGCCACACATGAATTACTGTGTTCAGTTTTGGGTAACTCAATACAAGAAAGACATTGAGGTGCTGGAGCATGCTCAGAGAAGAGCAAATAAACTGGTGAAGGGCCTGAAGAACAAGTCTTATGAGAAGCAGGGGCTATTTAGTCTGAAGAAAAGAAGGCTGAGGAGAGACCTTATCACTCTCTATAACTACCTGAAAGGACATTGTAGAGAGACAGGTGCTGGTCTCTCCTCACAAGTAGCTAGTGACAAAACAAGAGGGAATGGCTTCAAACTGCACCAGGGAGGTTTAAATTGGACATTAATAATTTTTTTTTTTCACTGAAAGTGTTGTCAGGCATTGGAACACACTGCCCAGGGAGGTGATTGAGTCACCATCCCTGGATGTTTTTAAAAGCCATATAGATGTGGTGCTTGGGCATATGGCTTAGTGGTGGACTTGGTAGATCAGGGTTAATGGTTGGACTCAGTGATCTTAAAGGTCTTTTCTAACCCTCATGATTCTATGATTCTATGATTATTTAAGTGACATGGATGATTTACACAGGGCACAAGCCCAGGAAATGCTGATGTGTGGTCAGTTAGATTGATCTGTCCCATATGGCAACTCCACATAGGGCCTTTGTCACAGAAACATGGGAGGATCTGTGCAGGTGATGCACCACGGAGTCTGGAAGGGGCTGGCAAACACTTCTGTAGCCCAAAAATAAATGACTGTCTGGATGTGTCATGTAAGAGCCCTGCAGAGACCCTGGGGTACCACTGATGTGCCAGAGTAGGACAACAGGGAAATACCACATGGGAAGGGAAGGATGGGCTGAGGGGATGGTGCAGCCAGAAGGACTGGCATGAGCTGAGAATCAAGGACAGGAGAAATGGGAGGCCCTAACCTAGCTCTTCAGTCCTCTTTTCTCTGGCTATGCCTTTTTAAGTGGTTGTGGATGAAACTCAGACATAATTATATAGAGTCACGGCGGTGTGCATTTGTTGCAAAAGTGCCCGTGTTTTCATTTTAAGTAGGGTCCCTGCTCTCAGATTGCTTATTTATATTCTTTGTCAGTTATATGAGCCAGGCAGTTCAGTAGATGGCTTTTAGTTTCTCATGAAAAACAGAGAAGACTGACCAGGCACCATTTAGATTGTTTTTTTTGCTGTTTGGAGTACATATATATTACAGCTTGCTTGAAAACAGAGGGCCAAGATGAGCCCTCACAACAGTGGCATGCAGACCCCTCGTACTGAGTTTGGCTCTGGTAGTGTGTGATTGATGAAGCTGCAGTCTAATCCAAAACACACATGCTGCTCAACAGCAGTGAGGTGAGGGCTCCTTGCAGTCGATGTTTGTTTGTGATGCACGGGGCTTTTGGGGGACTTTTGCTTTCCTTGATACAGGTCCCAATATAGCTTTGTGGAGCATCGTCTTGTGCTAGATGTATTCTGGTTTGGACAAGACCTGCATCTCTTGCCCTCCTTCACTCTTGTCCTGGAAAGTCCCCCCCAGTCTTCGTGTTCTTCTTTCCCTAAAGAAAATAAGGAACGGTCAGAATTAAAACATGTGAAAACAGGCAATTGGTTTAGGGACTCCTCCTTTTTAGAAGGTAATTGGAGTGACAGTAAAAGAGTGATACTCGAAAGGGGAGCAGACATGGTTGCTGAAGAGGCAGTAGATGAGGGGGTTGATGGCACTGTTCAATGCCGGCAGGTTCTGAATGATCACTGATGCATAGAAGCGCTCTTTGGTCTCAGGGAGTATATTGAAGTTGTCCAGGATATCAAAAAGGAAGTAAGGGCTCCAACAGAGGACAAATGCTGGAAGAGAGACAGAGAGAATAGCTTGACATTAGATAGCTTAGCTGTTTAGGGAGGTAATCTCACATACACACAGACACTGTTATAACACATAAATATTTGTTCATGAAAAAATGAAATCTCCCTATTCAGGGTCTTATTTAAGTGAATAGTCATTAGATTGTGCTTTTATTTTTCTTTTAATGTCCATAAAATATCTTGTGTGTGCCCCTCTAACTGTTTAGTGTACTCCCTCTAGACATATCAAGGCACTTTTGAACACTACACAACACATCAAAGGTAAATAGGTAGCCAGTTAAAACATCATCGATTATAGTGAAGCACTCTTTTAATGGTCCCCTGAGTGAGCAGCCAATCAAAATGTAGATGCCACCAAAGCACTATTCTGTGACAGGGCTGCCTGTCACAGCCACCTATTAAAAAAGGGCTCTTAGACACTCAGAAGCAAGGAATGACACCCTTTCACACCACATTAGGGCAGACTGACATGTCATTTGGCATGCTGCTTGTGTAGAGTATGCAGGAAGACTCTCTAATTTCTATACTGCAATTTGAGAGATTAATTTGGGGAAGGGAAGAGAGGGCTGTGTAGTTCATAGTTCCATAGAAAACCAAACCAAACCAAACCTTCATTTACAGACATAGGGAATGTGTCCCTCACAAATTTCTAGGTCATCTCCTTCCACAAAGGGTTTTGATTCAAGATTTACATGGAAACATTGTTTCATGACAGTTCACTCAACTAAGCTGTAAGTACCTGGATTGCAAATGTACAGGTGTCAGTGAAATCAGCCATATGATCTCTCCCTGACCCAAATGAGACAGCAGAGTGACCTTGTGCTTGCTTTTGTGTTACATTCATCAGTGTTTCTTTGTTGGCAGTTATATGAGTGTTCACTGAATGTGCAAGGAAGAGGTAAAGTACCCTTCTGTTCTCTAGAGTAACTAAACTGGCAGTGCCTATGCACAGATACCAGGAAAATAGCCATACACAGTGTCAACATACAGGTCATAGCACTGACTATGCAGAACTTTAAGTGGCTTTAAAGAAATCACTGAATGTTAGGTGACATAATCTGTTTGCACATCAAGAGATGCTGAGTGCCTAATATTATCAAGGTCCTTAGAAATACTGAGCATCCAGGTGAGTTCTGGTCATCTGATGGTGTTGCAATACTAGTTGTTCCTGACAAAAGCTTTCTCTGATTGCCCTGCAGTGAAGTTCAGACACAAAGAAGCTGTTCTTGGGCTTCTGAAAAGCACAAATCACACCAGCCTTTCTCACATCTGCACATCTAAACAGTTAGCTAAGCACCTTGGTAGTAGCTATTACCAGAATACTATCCAGTCTGAATTTTGTGTAGTGTTGGAAAGAGGAGCAATATCTTTTTCAGGGGTAGGGTTTGGCTGTCAGCCCTTAGGACTCATCTTCCTGCCTGTCTCTGGCAGCTAATCACTGTCTTTGTTTAAGAGAGACACTACGGAGGTAGAGGGATATGGAGGACACCTGCACTGAGTCATCTGCTGCCCAGTCTTGAAAGGAGAGCTTGTTCTTCCCACTTCAGCAGGAGATATGCTTCTGACACCAAATTCAGTTGCTCTGCATCCTTTGCCTCTCCTTCCTCTCTCCCCTGCACTGCCCCGGCACCTAACATGCCATACATAATCTCTAAACCTAAGAGACAGCTCAGATGCCAAGGCTTTTGCCAGCCTGGATGGGAAGGAGATGACCCTTCCTTAAGATGACCCCTTCCTTTGTGCCATTTAGTCAATGTCCCTCTACCTTTATGCACATGAGATGCTGTGCATTATTTCATGTCTAAAATAGGAGATCATCAAACAGAGGAGAGGGGAAAGACAAGGTCAGAAGGCAAGTCGGGAGGTCTAAGCTCCTTCTATGAGACATCTACAGCAATTTATCTGATGGAGGGGAGCTGAGGAAGACCAGTTTCCTAATGTCAGAATCCTTGCTAGCTACCAGCTGTGGGGTTTTTCACTTACCCAGGATAATGACAATGCTGTATTTGATGGCTTTCACTTTCGCCCTGGATATGAACCCATGGCTGATGTAACCAGCAGATGTTTTGCCACCTGGAGAAAGAACAGCTCAGCTAGTAAAAGAGCAGGGCATGGATGCGTCAGCATGTTCCTTCACAGAAGGACAACAATCTGTAGCCCATCCTTCCCTAGGGTTAAGCAGGAGCTCAACAGTGGATGAAATTTGGACACTGACAAGCCTGCTCAAGTGGTCTTACAGGAGACATTTTCTGAAAGGATCTGGCAGCTATATGTAAAAAACAAAAGAAACAACCTGGCAAAGCAGACTACCTGTACACTTTCAGCTGCATTTCAGTCCAAATGATTATCAAAGCTACATTCTCTGTTCTCTTAATCTCTTACTCTTTTTCATGCCTTGGATACAGTCATGCATTTTCCTCTCCCTGTTGACTCAATAGTGAAATATGATATGCTGTTAGACTAGCTTTGTTAGAGATGGAGTGTCTTGAATTGAGAATTGAATCCTATTCAGTCTCACCCCAAGGCTGGTTGATCTAATTTTCTCTGTATTCACACTAATGTATATGAGAATCAAGTTCTGTATTTGAATAACAGTGCCAGAATGATTGAAATAATATACCCAATTTCATTATTAATGTCAATTTGTTGTTCATGTTGCTGGGTCAGTATAACTAGGATCACCATAGTGAATATACCAGAAGGTCTTTTTTTATCAAAACATCTTTAAACTCTTGTAGTCCAAACTTAGGACTGAAATTTTGATTGATGTAATTGGAAATAACTCTTTGTACACATGTTTTTGCATCTCTTATAAAAGCAGCATATCAAGGCTGTGTAATTTGTAAGGAAAAAATGTAAATAAAATTAATATGGGCTTGTTAGCAGAGAAACATCCCATCTAGGAGCTTGAAATTACTCCATACTTAATAATATTGTCAATTACTTGTTGACTTATAGAGCAGAATATATGTCTTGGATGAGAAGAATGACTTTTTGTTGTTTTTTTTTTTTTTTTTTATCAAGACTAATTAATACTGATTGTGTCACAAAGACAGGAATCATTAGAAATCAGTCCTGCTCCAGCTTTTCAAAGGAGGAGTAAGTCTTAGATTATAGTTGACAGATGTGAGGTTATGACATAAGGTTATGTGCATATGCTCAACATCACACTAGGACACTTCCTCCTTTACAGGACATTATCCATGATCCTGCTTCAGGCAAGTACCAGAAGCTTAGTTCCCATAGTTTCATGTGTTTCCACTCTCTACTTGGCTGCACTAACTGGTTGTGTGCTCTTACAGTTGTGCTGAAAAAGACATTAACTTAAATGAACATACTTTTCTTCATAACTAATAGGAAAGGCAGCCGACAAGTAAGCATGTTGAAATGATTTGTGCTCAGATTTTTTGTGCCAAAATTAATCAGAACAGTCCAAAGAAGTTTATGGTCTTGGTGTGGAAAGCTCATCTCATTTTATGGCTTTCTGTAGCCAGGAATTTTTGATGTTGATTAAAATCCAGACTTTCAAGGTCACATTAAAGCACAGCAAAAGGTGAATCTAAGTATCTGCTGGAAAAAAAAAAAAAATTCTGGAAATGGGCAAAGTTCTAGGAATAGGGATTGTAAGTTCCAGAAAGATGATTTTTTTTTACCTTTTAATTATTTTCTCAGAGAAGTTTTCTAACATTTTTCTATAGGAGACTTAGTGTCAAAGGAAAGAAGGTAAAAAATGTAGAAAAGTGTTATAAATGAGCAATTACAGAAACCCCACTCCCACTGCAGTGATAGGGACCCAGTGTGATACTGCATGTCCAAGAATTCTTGGATTTGGGGGAACCAGAGAGATTTGAATCGTGAGGCTAGGGACACATGCTGACACTCACCAGTGCAACTGGTTATGATGACAGCCTGAGCTTTGCTCTTCATCCAGATGGTTCGAATCACAATTGAGTATATGATGCTACAGAAGGGAAAGAGTCATCTGTATTATGAGGCAAATTAAACTGATATCTCATTCAACTGTGCTTTATGAATATACTTATCTATGTGTAAGGAGCTCACGGAGATGATGTGGCTTCATAATAATAATAATAATAAAGATGACAATAATAATAAATAAAATATTAATCTCCTGTAGTACTTTTCAGAAGTAGATCTGAAGAGTTTTCACCATGCAAGTTGTTATCATTGTCCTGGTTTTGCAGATGTCAAATCTGATGTGCAGAGGAATGCAAATGATTTTACCAAGATTTTGAAGGCTCAGGAGCTCATTGGGGACTTTGAGCTAGCCAAGGCCAAATACACCAGGGTATCAGCCTCAGGACACTATCCCTGAAATGGGGGAAGAAAGGGGAGGGACTTGGTTTTGCTGTGTGTGCAATTCTCATTTGGAATATTTGAGTGCGAAGCTGACTGTGGAGACATCCCCATCTTATCCAGGATAAATCCTGTTAAGCACCTCAGTGATCACTTTTAGGTTCTTGGATGAAAACCGAGGAGGACAGAAGTATCAGGTAGAAAGGAAGAGTTAGATGATTCAAAACCAGAGCTCCCGCAATTTGCATATTTAGAGAGGAATATGCATATACTTTTAATGGGAAAGATGAAAAGTGCCCTAGTCCACAAAAACCTCGGATAGTTATGACCATTCCCTAGGTGATGACAAATCTGGAATTCTATTTATTTAACAGAGAATAAGTAAAAAAATATCCTTCAAGCTGAAAAGCTGTTTGAACCCACATTCTGGATGAGGATGTTACCTTTTCAGCAGTTTATATAAAAAACATACAAGGCCTTGCTCCATCTGGCTTTTCTCCTGCAAGTGTGCGTAACATGCAGCTAAAATCACTAAGCAACAGCATTCTTTAGACTGGTGTTTTCCTTTTTAGCCTGCTGAGGAAGACAAAAATAATTTAAGAATGTTCCTGCTAATGCCTCAGGCTGACAAGTTTTTGTGGTGCAAAAAGCATCATTACAGAAGTCACCTTGTGCTTGTTCTCATTATGCTGCAGTGTTTTGGGGGGTTTGGGGCAGCCTGACCCATTAATTGCCAAAAACCCTAGTGGCCTAGTGGTGAGTCTGTGAGAAAGATGCAACTAGGGAGATTATTTCTGCATGTTTTATAGAGACAAAAATGTGTCTTCCTATCATGTGGCTTTTTTTTTTTTTTTTTTTCTTTTTTTTAATTTTTTTTTTTATTAGAAGGA
>JANHGN010016472.1:29630-47268 GCA_024605025.1 Megaceryle maxima
AAAACAGGCTGCTGACTTCAGACAGTGCAGTTAGTTAGAAGAACTGAGCTGAAAAGTAAAATCACTGAACAGAATTAATTCTGCTCTAACTCAAACCAAGACAAGGAGAGACAACATTGCCTGTGACCACCAACATCCGTAACAGCCTACAGACCACACTGTAGATCAGTTCCTGCTTGTCTGTTACACCTCAGATTTACACTAAATGATTCCAGAAACTATCCACTCTTTCACTGATTTGGGGTTATTTCACTATTTCAAATCACCTCTGTGTCTATGCAAAATCAAAAATGGTACAAAATAGCATAAGTAGATGTTCGGTTTTCTGAAGGATAATTTTAACAATTAAACAATCCTGATTATTATTTTAAAACTTGTATACCCAAGTGTGATTTGGCTTATTGACAGCAAGAGTTTAGAATATCTTCAGTAATACCTGAGGGATTTTCTTGCCAGATTTTATACAGAAACCAAAAGTGATAGAGTTATTATGCTGCTTTTAATAGAAATAATCTCAGAACTCAGGAGCTACTGTCTTCATAAATATTTATTATGAAGTTCATATCTGAATATGATTTGATGTTAAATGGCAGTGTTCTGAACTACCACACTTGGCTAAGCAAAATTTCAATTTTACAATATCAAATTTAAAAAGTTGCATTTGTCTTTTCCTTTTTTTAAGAAGGCAACTATAATATTATTCAGAATCAATGCCTTTCTACCATGTTGCTGCTTCTGTTTCTCTGAGTACATAGAGATTAGACTTTGGGGGAGATAATTTGGGTTGTGAGGCACTGACCCAGTCTGTTTTAGAAGGTGGGCATAATTCTGTTAAATCTTACGCTGTTTAAATTCCTGTATCAGATTCATTTTCTTAGGTATAGCTGTCACTAATAAATTGTGTAAAACAATCTAAGTCTTGTTTCCCAGTAGATCTTAGCAATATTATTGGCTTCTACAATATTTATTTCCTTTTTTACTGTTGCAGATCTTAAAGGTTCTGTTCAGATGACACTTTGACTCTGGAGAAGTGAGTCACTAGGCACCAAATAACTATTCCTGCATATACAGTAGGTAAAGCTCCTGATCAAGATTTGAAAAGATAGTAGGGACCATGTAAATCACAAAGAGAGATATTCCAAAACAGAGACATACATTACATTCCAAAAAGGACAATCTCTTTTTTAAACTTATATTTCATAAGTAGGTAAATCTCAGTTTGCTCAAAACATCACTATTATTGGTCACTTTTTGTAGACATTTATAGAAACATTTCACACATATTATATATTAATTACTCTTGCATAAAGACCCCAGAGGAACAAGAGGAAACAGCTTCATGGGAGAAGTTTTCAGTCTTCTCAAATAATGTAAAAGGAGAGACCAGAAAAAGAACAAATAAATACAGACATTTTGAGGCAAATGTCCACTTCAGGGCTGCCTATAAATGATAATGCAGGCCCTCAGTTGCAATGGTGCTGCAGCTCCTAGCTAGAGGGAAAGTGTCTCTGAGCAGAATATAAGAGAAGAATAGCTCCAAGGGGAAAAAAAGTATGTATGGTTTGAGTTTAAAACAGAGCTCATTTACATCAAGAGATCAATCAGTGGGAAAAGGCATTCTGCAGTGCTAGCCCATCAGTGAGCGAGTTAATTGAATGCAGAGCAAGTGAGAGCATGGGTGGTCTCTTTTCTCTTTTATCTGCACAGCAAATATTGCAGCAGCTCTGAGATCTCCCTCTCTGCAGATGAAGTGCCTTCAGACTGGGAAACCATCCGACGGAGACTGAGGAATTTTATCGGTGAGTGCATAGCATCATTGAAACCAATTTGACTGCTTCTGTGCAAGGCTTAGCAGCATGCTGAAAAAGCAGTTGGGATTCACAGTCACCCAGCTGTTCACTACCATGTGGGTCCAGTCCCCTGGTCATGCAGGGTGACAGTCAGGTGGCTGCGCTGGAGCTGGAGCTGGAGCTGGAGCTGGAGCTGGAGCTGGAGCTGGAGCTGGAGCAGAGGTGGCTGCATCCAACACATGGTTCTGTGAACTCCCTAAATAAACATGCTTACATAACATGCAGAATCATCCCATATTTCCCCCAGGTTCTTTTGGCAGGAACACTAGCAGGAAATATCCTTTTAGTGAAGATAAAAGGCTTGATTTACTCTGTTCTTGATAATGCATAATTGCTTAATCACAAGCACATAATTAAACTCCATTGGGAAGGTTACAGTGACTATGATTGTCAAGCAAAGATGAGTGCTGCTAGAGAGGCAATCTTTGCATCCGATGGATTTTTGTTTTTGTAATGGGAACAAGGGGAAAGTCACTAAAAAATCTGAATGTTTGGCAGGAATTGTGGAGGGCAATGGAAGCTGGACACAACCAGAGGTACCAACAGAGAGAAAATCTTTTAAATTAATCCTTTCACTAACTGAGCTGCTGGTGGAAGCAACCTCTCTGGTGAAGCACTTTTTGAGTGCTGAGAAGGCCACCAAGCTCAGCAAGCTCTAGGGAAGACTTCTCTAAGGCACTGAGCACCCTCCAAACTCATGCCAGCACAGGACCCTACCTGACCCCACAACACCAAACCTGACCCTGCTGAAGATTGTTTGTGTAGATGGCACAGGATCACTAAGAGCAGCAGGCCAAGGGACCAACAATGGGCAGGGCAACTGTAGTGGACCCATGTCTGAAACAGTGGATTCAGCGGGGAGCCACAGCTTCACAAAGCAAATTTACCACCAGTTCCCTAGTATAGGAAACAGACTGAAAGGAGCAAGCAGAAAGCCGTTCCTCCTAGCAGTGGAAGGCAGTTTTGCAAACTGGTGCATGAGTCATGACTCCTTTTATTGAAACCTGCTCTTTAGTCATCTGGAAGCCAGTGCTAAAGATAACTTTTAATTCCTTTGTCATGTAAAGTCTGTGTCACTACTGCATTAGGCACCCACCACAAAGGAACAGTAGTTTGCTGAGACCGTTGGAGACTTGTGTGCATGTCCACAACTCTGAGGCTTCCATAATAACTGCACAGATGAATGAAGTCCTGTTTGCACATGGAAGAGCACTGCATTGGTTTCCATCAGTGATGACGAAGTCTGAGAAGTTAAAAAAAAAAGGCAACCAAAAACCTTCAGTACACAAGAGCTGCTGTGTTCCTAACAGATAGAAGACAGTCAGTTCCTGTTTAAGGAGCCATTCTGTAAGTGCAAGTACAGAGCATCACTTTGCAGCCTACAGAGCAAATGAAGAGAAATCTCTGCTTCAGAAAATGGTGCTTGCTTTGAGCTGGCAAGAAATGTTTCCATAACAGGTTGTGGAGAATGTAACTTCAAAGTTTTGAAGTTGATGCAGTTTTGGAAGCAGTTGCTGGAATTTATATCCAAAAGTGATTTAACTTCCCCAGTAAGTGATGTGTACAAATGGCACACACCACTAACCACATATGCACGCAATGTATGAATTCCCACTTTCTTGACTTCCCATTCCAGCTTTAACATTTTTTCCAGTGCAAAAAGAAATGAATACATCTTGCAATAGGATGTGTGTATAAATGCCAATGAAAAAATTAAAATCAGCTGTTATTACTGAGCCTGAACAACTTTGTTTAGATACTTAATGCCCTCATAAATCCTGTACAACATGGTGGGTAACCAGCTAGAGGCAGACATCTTTAAGCCAAAGCTATTCCAGGTTTGTTTGGCTTTTTTGGTAGTATGACCTTTTATAGTGACCCAGATGGTTATAAAATCATCAGGATTCATGGTGTAAACTGTTGTTCTGTGAACTGATTTCTTGTGGTGTGCTAATTCATCCATTTTAAAAGCATTTTCATTGCTACTGCCAAAGAAGAAATGTTGTGGCCAAAAAAGAGAAAATGCAGAGGCATGCTGGTGAATACATTGCCCAATATTTTTCTTTGCCCCAGCTTGCTCTGCTAAGAAAGTAAGAATTATGGGGACCATATGGAAGCAGAATGTCAACAGCCTGTGGTATATGAAAGGTTTCTGCAGCAAAGCAGAACTGCTCTTGCTCAGCCTAAAGTACAATTGAAGCATCTCACTCAAAAGTTTTTAGGACAGATACTCCTTTTGAGGTGTTGCCATCATAACTATGGCATAAATAAATTTACCAAAACAAATCTTCACTTAATGAATGTTGGTAGCTGTCATCTTTAAATTTGCTTAGAAACAATACAGGAAGAGAATGAGACAGAGAAATATTGCATCTTATTTAATACTCTAAAAATAACACCATCACCCTGCTAAATAATAAGGTATATAATGCAAAGCTTGGAAGAAAAACAGGCAGTCATTTTTCTCTTGGTACTATCTGTACCTATATAAGGAGATTAAATTGTAGGGCAGGATGTAGAGGCTTGAACTTATCTCAGCAGCTGGTGGGGGATTCTCTCTGTTACCATTATTTCCTCTCTTTTTTTAAAATTATGTTTTGTTATAATAACTAGACATTTGTGCTGGATTTATAAACAGGCCTGAAACTGTGGAGATAAGTGGACATAGAGATTCAGTTGTTTTTTCAGAGGAAATGTTTCTGGCTAATAATACCACATGGAGAACACCCAGGTCAAGTACAGCGACCCATGCATTATGTGATAAAAATGAAGCAGCTATAAGGCAGGTGAAGGAATGAAATCATAATGAATGAGCAGAAATTAAAACATTACACTGATTGCACAATTGACAGTTTTCACCACACACTTGTTGACTGCAGTTTAGGCTTACCTGATAATGATTAGAGGAATGAAATACACCAGGAAAGCCACAACTGTCATATAGGGTATCCAGTAGGACTCATCAGGCCAGAGAGCCCAGCACTGCACTTCCCCGTTGGAGAGCTGCCGTTTCCCAAAAATAATCAGAGTTGGTATGGAAAACAGGAAAGAGAGGCTCCAGGCCACACCAATGAGGACTTTCGCCTGTCTTTCTGCATAACAGAGTCAAACAGATGGTGTTAATAGGGCTGCTGGCACAACTGGCTCCTTGTAGCAGTGCTGATAGAAAGGCAGGGAGGAGGAACCTGGGTGAAGAAAGGGAATTTGGGACTGCAGCTGGCTGATGCCGAAAAGACTTCTAAGGAGAGAGGGGATTTTGTCTCTTTCTTATGATGAAAAGTCATGTTGTTATGAGCTTATATTTTGCATATTTTATTTAAAGATGTTAAGGGCCATTGAATCTGAAACACAATGAGAAAGGCAGTGGTTAGGGTCATCAAGTCAGAAAGAAGAGATGTAAATGGTTCCATGCCACCAGAAGAACATCATGAATGAATGCAAAGGGCCACAGGCCTGACCTACTGCACACTTTGACCCTGTCACAGCAAAGCAGTAGGTCAGCAGGAGGACACAGAGACAGAAAGAAAGGAACCCTTGTGTTACAGATAACAAAGGAAGGCTGAGACTGGGAAGGGTTACTTAAAACAAACTAGGTTGGATGTGCTGTATGTACTGGTTGAGGAAATGTCCTCGGAGTGCTAATTAAATGTTCTGATGCACCTTGAAGTGATAAATCTCACAAAACATTTCCTATTAGGAAAGAACAAATGCATTGGTTTGGGATTTGAACAAAACTGCACAACCAGCTGCCTTTAACTCCAGCTGAAACTTTAGTGTTCCAAAGAAATTAGGTCCTGGAGAGACCAGACATCTCCTGCAGTTCTTTGCATCATGGTGGGGAGCAAATGCAGCTCCTGTTAATGAGCATATGACCAAGCGAGATGAGGATGCACTGCTAACCATGAGGCAGATCAAATGATGCTGGGCTTGTGCTCAAGCACTCAGCCCAGTTTTATCTGCCACAACAGATACTGATTAGGAGATCCTGCTGGACATCATGGTGAATAACAGGAGCTGAAGGATCCCAAACACTTGGCAGGTTTGGGCTACTGCTTCCCCTTTACTTCTGGTCTCCTCTGTTGCCAAGTGGGGAAAACTAGTGAGAAACCAAATAATGCCTGGTGTCACCCATGGGATTTTATAAAAATCAGTGGATTGGAGCAAACTGACCCAAGGCTTTCATTTTCGTGAATCTGCATCATCTGGCTAAAATCCAGGTAGCTCTACCTGAAAAGTGTAGGGGAAAAGGGCTGATCTGTGGAGTACCAGTGATTCGCAGCAGCAGTTCCTGCTCCTCAGTCAGACTGCAAGAGGAACAGATGGGTACAGATTTTTTGATCCAAAAAGCTTTGGTGTTGAAATACTTCATTGTTCCATAAAATCCTCGAAGGTGTGTGTGAAATAGAAGATCCCTTTAAATTATACATATCAAGAAGAACATCTTTCCTCCTTGAAACTCAAAAAGCAATATGTGGGAGAACTCAAAAAGCATGTGGGAGAAATATCCAAAAAGCAATTTTATGCTTTATGAAATATCAGTTGTGAATATTCACTTACCCTGCTCATTTTTAAATGCTAACCACAAAAAGCAAAATATGGTCTTGTTAATCTAGGGCTTAAAGGAACTCTGATGACATCTACGTAAACAAGAGGGTTAGATTAAGTCTACAAATACTGCACAGGCAAAGAAGATCTGTAAAGTTTCCCAAAGCATAACAGAAAAAAAACTTAAGGAAAAGGAATACTAAGTTTCACAAAGTATTTCCTGACAGAAACAGCTTTTTGATTGTGAGCTAGCAAATGAAACTACATATATGGTGATCCTCTGTGGGAACCACCTGTCCATTGCTAAGGGGAAAAGATCATACTTGGATAATATACTTTATTTTTCGCACTGTATAGCAATGCCTTCAATTTGAACAGAAGTGGGCAATTTGGGTTTTGTAAAGAATTGCCTGCAATGTTCATTTGTTCTCATTTTTAAATGTCCCTAATGTTTGGTAGAATATGGCTTTGTTAGTCTAAAGGACTTTACAGGGCACTGGTAATGCCTATGCAAGTAGATTTTTGTTTTATCAGACTAATGTTGATTAGCTGCTTCACAAGCAGGGCTTTTTTATGTTTTTATGGTTTTTGTTTGTTTGTTTGTGGTGGGGTTTTTTCGTTTTGTTTTGTTTTTTGTTTGGTTTTTTTTTTTTTTTAATGCTCTAACATGCTATAAATGCCAGCAAATCATTTAACTAGAAGTATATCAATTATAAATGGAATCAAATAGATAAAAGCTTTTGAAATGTGGTATTTTATTCAGCCAGTCTCAGTATTTGCCTTTAAAAACAATTGATCTTTAAATGGAGAGCTTTTCATGCTGGGGTGGTCAAGGTTAACACCCAGGGTTGGAGGAGGAATCTCAGTCATGGGCTCTGGTACTGACTCTCCTAAAGGGACATTTTCATGCCTTTTACGCATCCTGCACTTTCTGTGGTCATTTATGTATTCACAAAGTGAGTGTAAAATATTTAACTGCTGAAGCTTTTTTCCTCAGGAGCCATACAAATGTGGGGGTTTTTTTGTAACATGACTTGAGGCTAGTAAGTAAACAACAATTAAAAAAATAAAAGTTTCAAAGCAAAATATTTCTTTTTCTTTTTTTTCCACATGGTTTTAAAGACTACATGGAAACACAGTTTTTAAAATCAGTAAGGAAAAACAACTCTTGCCTCTTGATTGAAGGATTGGGGGTAAGAATATTTCATTTTGGAAATTAAAAACCCCATACTATTTGCCACAGGTTAACTCAGAACTGGTTTTAAGATTTTTCTGTGTCATCACCAATAACAAAATTCTGTAAATCAATTTGTTCTCTGCCTTCAGAAAAGCTAAGAGAGCATTTCAAAAGCACTCCCCCCACATACACCTCTGCTAGGAGCAGCTGTGTGCAAAAGGTGAATATTTACATATATTGCAGGTAAGGTAAATATACTTCTCTATATTCTTCTTTTGGATTTACAGCTGCCTCCTTTTTCCCTTTAAACATGGTCTTTGCTTGTCCATCAGTGTGTAGCCAGCCTTTGACAAAGGCAGGTGGGCTTTGCAAGCATTATCTCTGCTTGTGGCTTGTTTCCCCACCTCCAGAACTGCATCAAGCTGCTAGCTCTGCTTCCCCTCAACTGGGTACAATGCCTACTCTTCTCCAGTTGTAAAAGGAAAAGAAAAATCTTTAGGGTAGATGTACAGGAGATAGGTATTGAATTAAAATAAAGGCTTTTGTGAAGATTTGAAATGGTTTGGTGGATTGTTTTTCAGCTTCAAAGTGCTTTGCGAAGATTATCCATTAAATTCTTTACTACGTCCAGGTAGTAATTTAACAAGTGCTGATTTTCCTGTACTGTGTATGAAGAAGAAACATCTTCAGGTCTGTCTCACAGCTCTCCCCACTCAGTTGGCAGGTTGATGAGTCCTCCCCAGCCTGGCACAATGTTGGAAGGAGCTGAAAAGCACACTGTGTCTCCAAAAGCTCCCTGAGAAAACCTTGATATCAACCCCTCAAACTGAAAAAATTGGTCTTGCATGCTGCAGAATATGAAGCTAAATTTAACACAAGTATTTGAAGTTTTCAGACCTTAACATCTGCCAAAGCTTCATTGCTGCCTGGGCTGTGATTGATTCACAGGTTTTTAAGGCCAGAAAGGACCATTAATCTGATCCCCTGAATAGAGCAGGATGTTAAAAGCCATCATTGCACCAAAAGAAGAATGATATTTGTGCCTGATTAAAGCACATCTTCCAGACCTTGTTTCTTGTAACTGTTCTCCTTCCTCCCCACCTGTTATTTCTGTTTACTCACTCGATGCAACATACTTAACAACCCACTTTAGCCTCTGTAAGAAGGAAATGATGCTCTTTAAACTGTACTGCAAAGCAGCCAGGATATATTTGGGTGCTGTAAAAATAACATAGAAAAATATTAAAAGAAACTACAGGTATCCAAACTTATATGCTAGAGCTTCGGAAGTTGTCTTATTAAACTATTGCATGAATTCTCAGTACTGCACTTTATCCAAATTATTTTTTAGTGTGAATAAACAGATAATATATCTGTTGCAGTTCTTAGAATCAGTATAGTTGTAAAAGGGATAGCTTTTGCCTATAATAACCTTCTCAAAATTCTGGACAATAATGAAAACTCTTATACTTTCTTAAATGTCATTTTATTCTTTGCTAGTATAATGCTTATAAAAACTGCTGAAGGCCAAGTGCAGCTTAATAGATCTTGAAACCACAGCTCCTTTACCATTTGGAAAACTAGAACAGAATCCAAATGTTGCTACAGCAGAACTGAATAATTCATAGGAACAAGGTCAAGAATTTTGATATTAAAACTATCAAATAATATCTGTAACAATAGTAAGGTACAGAAATTATCCTACCTCCTTGCAAGAACTTCATTGGGTAAACTATGGCATGATACCGGTCAATGCTTAGTGACACGAGGACGTAAGTTGAGGCATATAGAAGGACCACCTAGGACAGGAGGTATATGAGACAGCAACTGAGACACATTTATTGCAGAATATAATATAACTGAGAACACTGAACTAAGAATATCTAAAAACTTTTCCTGAAAAAAAGAAGAAAAAAGAAAAATCCCCATATATTTTCACACAGATCTTTTTCCTTTATCTTCTCAAAAAAATTTAAGTTTTGCTTTGCTTTAATTAAAAGTGATTCAACTTTATAATGAACACTGTCAACATTTAGTAATTTTGATGCTAGCAAAATGTCTATACAGCATTTTTGGGAGTGGGTCATGTCTGTGGGGACACAAAGCCACACAAGCTGGCACATACAGAGGAGCAAGAGTTTTCTATACCTGGAAATAGCGAACAACTCTGCAAATGATATCAGGAGCCATGAAATCTCCAGTGTAGCGCCAAATGATGTCAGTCATTATGTTTATGAGTCCTGTGAATGAATCTGCAAAGAAAATTAACTGAAGAAACATTGAAAGAAGCAAACACATGACTGCAGGTGAGCCACAGAGGCAGGTATGACACTCTGGATGTTCCAGCTCCCCCAGTCTTGAAGGCAGCCATGCTGTCACTGGTCAGCCCAGGATGTTAGAAGATCTGGGAAAGCCTCAGAAAACAAAGTTTTGTGTATTTATTTTCTTGTTCTCTTAACTTAATGCAAATCCATTCAGATAGACAAGGCAAGGTTCCTCTAAGTATTGAAGCCCACACTTGATTTCTCATGAGCATGACTTGCCACTACTCTCTTGGCTGTGGTTCAGCCTGTCTGGCATTGCAGATGGGTTGGATGAACTGTACTGTTATAGTGCCTTTTTCTCCCTGTTGCTTGTAAGGAAATGTGAGGTGATAAGATGAGATGACCATGTCAGCCCTAGGTTGGAATGCAGGTCCTGGCCTATACCCATATCTATCCCAAAAATGCCTAAAATTATCTGAAATCAATCCCTCCTCAAATAATAATGTGTTTTTTGTGAGTAGAGCTGCATTTAAAAAAATTTTAAATATCACCTGTGGGTATTAATCACACATACAACTAAACATTTCAGGCTTGTCTACGGAAGATGTGGAGGCCTAGTGGGCCTGATCTTGCAGTGTGCTGGGCTTGCTGCCACCTGCTAAGGGCTCCCAGGTTTCCTATGAGGTATGGATAAAACGCATAAAACGCAGCATTGAAGAAGCTGCAGTTTAGTGCCTAAGTGCATCAGCTGTGCCAAATATTGAACTATTTAATGTCTATCTGTCTTATTGTCTGTAAAAAAAAGATATGTCTCCTGCGAGATCACCTGGGGAGATACCCAAATGCTACTGAAGTCAGTGGAAAATTTGTCAGGATTTCATGTGCAGACTTAATTATTTAGTAACTAACCCTGACTTATCAGCTTAAAGTTAACCTACTTATGCACTTTTGCATCCACAACAAACACACCTTTTCAAGACCCGCCTGGATCTATTCCTGTGTGGCATGCCCTAGGTGTTCCTGTGTTAGCAAGGGTGTTGGAATTGATGATCTCCAGAAGTCCCTTCCAACCTCTACCATTCTATGATTCAGGCCATCTTTTCTATCTTTTTTTTTTTTTCTGAGAAAATCTAAGGAGCTATTCCAGCCTTTTTTCTGCTGCTTATAGATCTCTCAGCAATGTAAGTTTGCAAGGGAATTGCAAAAGCTAATACTGCTGTTGTGATGCTAAGTTTTCTCCTTAAACCCAAGAAAATAAAAAAGTCTCTCCCTGTAGGACAGGATAAATGTTTTAAATGCTGTCCATGGAAGAAAAACGTGCATCAATCCAGTGTCCTGCCACTTCAAGGAACACAGCAGTTGCTTTACTTGTACAGATTACCACAAAGGTAGAGATCAGGTTGGGAAAACTTTTTGTGTGATTTGTCAGGACAAAACCAAGTAATACAATGAAATAGCTTCAACCCATATTTAAAAAGTTTAGAGTGGTGAGATAAAATGTTTCATTTTGATACCACCATTTTATACATTTGAAAAGCATCTCTACAATTTACTATCAGAAGATTTTGAGTTGAAAAGTATCTTGGAAATAAGATAAATAAGTCTGGGTTTAGCAAAATAAGTTTCTTCTAAGTCCTTTGAAATTCCAGAAATTCCAGATACCTCTATCTGGGAATTGAGATCTCAGATAATGCTTTAGGAGTAACCTTGTTTGCTTCACTATAAAACCAGGATTATTTTTTTCTGCATCAGTTATCATTTACCTTCTCTTTTTCTTCAATCCTTAATCTACTTTTATTCTTCAAGGCTCAGTTCAAAATGAAATTAGAGCAGAAATATCATTGCTATTGCATGTAAGTGCATTACCTCCCTCCTTATGACTTTATCATTCAATTAATTCTGGTTTGCTCTTTCCTCTCTGTGTTTCCCAGCTCCATTTTCCCTATCTTCTCTCTTCCCCAGCCTCCAGAGGGAGGCTGGATCAGGGGTGACCTCCAGAAGGTCGCTCCAACCATCACTTCTGTGATCTCTGCTCACACACCTACCCAAGGCAGCAGAAAATCATGGTTTGAACATTAAACATTTCTCACTGTTTAGAGCGATGGGGCAAGGAACGATTGTTCCTCTAACAAGTATAGGGGCTTTAAGACTTTATTGAAAAGATTGTATATAATATATACAATTATATACACAGGTGTATATAATTAAGATGGCCTTCAGAGAAACCACAGGGTTTAAGTGTTTCAAAAAGTGAAGGGCATCCTCCAGCACTGGTTCAAACCCAGCCCTTCCCCTTTCCTTACTCCTGAAATATTGATCCATAGTCTCTCTCTCCAGTAATGAAATATTCACTGGATTAAAGTAATACACATCAATAGGGCTTTACCTTAGGGTATCCTCCAGCTATTGATGGTCTGAGCAACTACCAAGCAGGTGGTAAACAGGGGTTCAGTTTCCCTCTTGAGAAAGAGGGCACAGGTGCTGCCATCCCTCTTACCTATCTCAGTGCTCTCTAGAGGACAGGGAGCAAGAAGGGAAGGCACCTCAGCTGTCTCCTCATGTCCCTCTTCTCACCACCAATTTGCTATCCCTTTCCAATGCATTAGGAGAGTGCTTTGGAGGTCCATCCTGCAGGTAAGGTGAGAGATGGGCCAGTATCCTAGTGGTCTCCAGGATGGCAGGTGCTGAGCTGCATGCTGTGTGTAAGCAATTTGGGCAGGCCCAGAAGCACACTTCCAGTATATGCCCACATCAGCTTTTTGGTATACATTGGGAGTGCATCTTTTTCAGCTCCTCTGAGCTCCATGTGCCCCTGAGCACAACATGCATGTGTGTGCCAAAGCAGATGCAGCCAGCTTCATGCACACCAAATTAGCCAGATTTCTCAATATCCTTTCATTACAGAAACATTCTCCTACACAGTGTCCTCATGCCCAGAAATCTGTCTTGTCATTTCAGTTCTACCAAGTACTAGACCAACTTTTCTCACTCCTTTCTACTGCCTGTTCCAGAGAATGTTTCTTATCCCATCTCTTCAAAGGGCCAGACTCTCAGTCTGACTCAACTGCATATGTTTAGGGAATTTGTCATGCACACACAGGTGACTTGCTTAGGGCCACTGAGTAAATAATGTGCCTTGTGCAGGTGACGGGACAACATGCAGAAAAAAATGCAGCACAACTACAAATTAAGACCAAAAATTACACTACTGCTCCTTGCTGTATACACTCTAAACTTTTGTTTCTGTGCATTGTTTTCTATTATGAGTGTATTACTCTCCTGTCAGCTAACAGATTCCCTCTGTGCTAAGCACACATCCAAGCTCCACCAATTAGCAACATTTCTTGTCCTGAACAGCACAGAATCATAAGATGCTTTGAGTTGAAAGGGACCTTTAAAGGTCATCTAGTCCAACCCCTCTGCAGTGAGCAAGGACATCTGCAACTAGAGCATGTTGCTCATATCCCTGCCCTATTTCTGGACATTTATTGCTTTGTTCCCTCCCCCCTCCAGTACCACAAGTACCTGGTGCAAACCTCTTTTAGTAATTTAGACTGTGAATATGCTGCTCATATATTACCACTCATCACAGCCAGAAATAATTATACTTTGTGGTTTTCCCACCTTCACAACACTTCTTTAGCCACAAGCCCCCTTTCACACAAAGCCCCAGTGTGCCAGTGCTATAGATTAGATACACAGATCATGAACAGAGCAGAGCTTTAGTCACTGGTAGATGAATCCTCTTCACCCACATATCATCTCAGATACAATTCCAAGCCATGATCACAGTGTCTTGAACTCCTCATTCATCACATAATTTGGTTAATATTTAGAAGTCAGCTGATTTTGGTGATGTGAGCTCAACAGCTCACATGTTCCCTGGCTGCTTTTGACAAGTCTGTACTTCAATGTGATTTCATTATTGATATCCTAAGTGGTAAATGTCAGGTATAGGAAACCAACATAGCTGATACATTGCTCTGAACTTCGGTGTCCTCATCATTGCTGGTATCCTCGCTGCTCCTTACTAAGCTGGTGGCTTGCATCTTAGATACTTGTGTTCTCTCAGTGATGAATGTTCCCAGGCCAAACAGCACCATTCTTGAAAACAGTGCTTATCAACCTTTACTCACAACTGTGTGTGAGCTTGTCATTGCCACTGTTTTCTTAACTTTTTTTTTTTTTTTTAACCAAGAAGTTGTGTATGTTCTGTGGTTCTGTGCATGTATTGCTAGGCAATAGGCTTAAGTCCTCAGAAAAATGGGCTGAAAATCAATTAATGACCTACATTCTCTTTTGATAGAAAAAAAAAATACCAGCAAGCAATAGTTTGTGACTTCAAACATAAGTCAAATGTATATTCACAAAATGATGCAGACAAAATGATTCCTTGTTGAAGAGAAGATATAGCCCTAGTGTGATGGGGATTGTAGCAGTTTTCACTTGAGGGGAGGTGAAGTTTCTATAAGCTAATTTAAAAGAAAAATTCCATGAGACTTAATAATAATGGAAACTAGAGAGAGTTAGAGAGGAAAGATGGCTTCGCCTGGGCTGCAGAGGAAAAGAAATATGGCTTGTTGCAGTTCTCACAACTTGGAGCTGCATGAACCAGACAGGTCTGTAACACTTCAGCTGCCTCCTCCATGTCACCACCATGGTCACAGCCAGTCCTCAAAGGCAGAACTAATATCTACCTTTACAGACCTGTTAACAATTCAAAATACAGCATTTTTAAACATACTTTATCTAAGACACCAACAAAACAACTGAGAAGAAGAAACAGCCTGTTGTTCCTAGAGGAACCAGTATCCTAAACACGCATATTTAAAAGAGATGTAGGTGTGGTGCTGAGGGACATGATTTAGTGATGATCTGACAGTGCTACGTTAACAGTTAAACTTAATGATCTTGAAAGTCTCTTTCAACCAGAACAATTCTGAATGCATCTACAGCATCTAAAGCTGGGAAATGCGGCAGGTACTGAACCAACCTATGAAAATCCTGGGCCGCAAAGATCAATTTAATCCATCATGCTCACCAAAATCCCTTTGGATTTTTTTATGGTTATGATTGAGTGCAGTCATTGCCTCTGTGTATTTGAGCACAGGAATCACTCTGTTCAGAAGGTGATTACAGAAAGTTGGGTGGTA
This sequence comes from Megaceryle maxima, assembly GCA_024605025.1. NCBI lineage: Eukaryota > Metazoa > Chordata > Aves > Coraciiformes > Cerylidae > Megaceryle > Megaceryle maxima. The sequence continues at coordinate 44,620 of JANHGN010016472.1, forward strand.
CATGCTGCCTCATATGACTGATGAGCACAAAAATGTAAAAAAGACTGTCCTTAGAGGGAAAAATCTCAATGTGGGCTGCTTGTTGCTGTGGAGGAGTCAAATTTTCATGAAAAAAAAAACCTTAACAGAGATAGAAGTCCATTATAGAAAACAAATGTAGGCAATTAGTTATCTGGCATAGGAATAGAGACAGGTTACAATTGGCTCAGTTAATCTGTTCATAGAAATTCATTTACCTGATGGCATTGCCAAAAGGATTTACCTTGTGCAGATTTCAGGATATTTATTTTGTTACAGCTAAGGAGGTTAAGACAAAAAATCTGTGCTAGCAAGTCTGCAAGAAATTATCTCTATTGTTTGATTATTAACACCGACACAACTCTTCCCTTAAGACACACTAAACTCAAGTGGCTTAAAAGGCTCCATACATCATCTCAGCTGCAGTTTGATCATTTTTTTCCCTGATGAGAAGAGTCCTATTAAATCAGATGTGGTGATCCATGACATTTTGTTGAATCTGCCTCTTAACGAAGTTTCATCCCTTTTTTTTTATGTCACTTAAAGGAGTGATATTCTATTTTAACAAGGGATGTTTTGTTCTGTTTTGCTGACAGCACCAAGCTGCACAAAGCACTGCAGCAGCAGCAACATCTTGTAAGGCAGTGGGTATGAGTTCCTCATCAAGACTGAGCATATCACATGGCTCAGGTTTTTTTGGACCTCACCATGTGCATTCCCATCACCTACCACTTCCCAAAGAGCACATCCTCTGGAAGCATCAGTTTACTAAATCCTGTCTGCAACCAAGTGATAAACTCTTAAAAATAAAACCAGCATCACTTCCCTGTCACAGTAATAAGGTCCTGTCTGTGTTTTTTTGAAGAGATGAGACAGCTGCCACTGCACTGCTCTTGCATGTCACACTTGATGGGCTGTCAGCTAATAAGTGTCGAAGTTCTGTGAACTTGCCTTGCAATTTAGTAACCCCCTCATTTTGTTACAGACCTGAGGGTGCAAGCAATTAAAATTTAAGTGTACTTAGGGCTCCTGAAGTGGCAGGTTGTCCCAAGGACAGACACAAGGGAGAGAGAGCAGGAGAAGCTGCCCTACCACACTCAGACACCCCTGCAGCTCATTTCAATACATCCTTACTCCCATGCTTCCTTTGGCCTGTGCTTTCCACTAAGAACACGACACATGGCTTTGCAAGCATTTGCTGCACTAGAAATAAATTTGTGACTGTTATCTAGAAAATGTACACAGTCCTCTGCTCTTGTTCCACAGATGATAGTGAAATAAGTTATGTACCTGCTGTGGACACCTGTAGGACAAGTTACTTGCAAAATATCTAGAAGATGCTGCCAGCAGTGGCACATCAAATGCAGTAGAAGGTGAGCAAGGAGGAGGACTTGGTATTTAATAACAGGTCACCCATATCAGAGGTGATTTTAGTCATTCAGAAACACTGGTTCCTCCTGCAAAGGTGAAGAACTGGTTGGAGAATTGTTTTCTTGTAAAATCAGGTTGTATCATAAACCAGTCAGGAAAATAAAGGCAATTGATTGCCATTCAAATACCCCCCTTCTTCAGACTTCTGCTGATAACATGATATGGGATGGACAGTTCCCTTTACTGCGGATGTGTGAGGGCAGATGAAGCTGATCGTAATTCATAATATTAGGACAAAGTTCTCACTTCCCATCTTGTGTTACTTAGACATAGATGAGACCATGGTCTACTAGATTTTGGTGTATGCAGTGGTTCAGTGGGAAGTTCTGTGTAAAGAGAGATATTTTTTTGAACAGACCATACAGAATCATCTGAAAAGAGTTTCACACTGGGGTTTGAAGAGTGGACAATGAGTATCAGCAATTGTTTATACAACAGGTATACAAACCTGCCAAAACCATAGTTAAGGTTCCTGTTCTATTGAGTCCTGTAGCTGATTTTTGAAATAGGAATCAAGTTTCTCTGTTATATGAGCACATGACTTATGGATGCCTGAATATGTAAGTCAAGGATAAGCGAGAACAAGTGTTCAATCACTGTTAAATGGTTGGCCAAGTATAGTTCAAATGTAACTCACTAATTTAACTCCCATTGTCTCCTTCAGGCAAAGCAGAGCAGGTAGAAAGAATAAAAGCAGTGTGTGCTGCATAGGGGAGACTGGCCTCAGTTACTGTAAATGCAGAAGAGAAGCTCTTATGGACCATCTTGTCTTATCTACACCCTGGAAACCAAGGATGTCAAAAGACATAGAAAATATACCGTTTATAATTAATTTATTTTAAGTGGTGCCTGTACTTCTAGCATTTTCCAGAAGAAATATGCCCTCTAAGATATTGTGTATGGAACAAGTCCACTTTAATTCAGTCATTTCCTGACATCGTGTACATAGTTGCTTCCATTATTTCCTCTGAATCCCCCATACTTTTTGCCAACTCTTTATCTGAAGTATTTAAAGGACTGTATGTTAATAGAAACAAAAACATAGCAATGGGTAGCAATTGCTCTTGTCTGGGTTGGAAGGGACCTCTAGAGGTCATCTAGTCTGACCCCCTGCTGAGAGCAAGGACATCCTCAACTAGAGCAGGTTTTTCAGAGCTCTGTCAAGCCCCACCTTGAATGTCTCCAGGGATGGGGCCTCAA
>JANHGN010016472.1:47368-82491 GCA_024605025.1 Megaceryle maxima
CTTAGTGAAGCCATGCTGGCTGTCCTTGATCACCTCCCTGTCCTCCATGTGTCTTATCAGGCCTTCTAGGAGAATCTATTCCATGATCTTCCCAGGCACAGAGGTGAGGCTGACAGGTTGGTAGTTCCCGACCTGTTCATATCTTGGGTCACAACAGTAGTTCCATGATTATTCTAATTGAAAAAATGTCGACTATCTTGGAAATATTGTCTGTTGCTGTAGTTCAGGCATTCTGGTCATTATAGTTACTGAATACCTACACTTCTTACAGTACTGTCTTAGTAGTCACAGGTATTTTTGGTGTAGATAGTCTGAGTAGGAATGGTAAGAGTAAAACTTTATTTCTTACCTCACAGCAAACTATAAATCAGATTCCCATGATGCTCAAGCAGTGCTATTGCACACTGCGGCTCAAATCGGCTCAAATTTTGTCCAACCTTAGGCTTGCAATTACAGAATAGTAGAACAATGTTCATTCCTGTCTTTTTTTTTTTTTTTACCCAATTTGTCCCCCTTGGTGTTTGCTGATTGCATGAATGAAAGTATGCTGTTAAGATTCATCAGAGAATTGCCTTGTAAAATCATCAGATGGAAAAGGCAGTATATGGAAATGTATACTGAGCTGCTTTCCATTAAATATACTGCAATGTCAGAAGAGGATGAAGATTTTGTTACATATGGTCTGGATTTCAGTCCTAAAATTGGGTTGAACTTGGTCAAAATGGACTTCTAAGCATTTGGTCTTATTAGGACAAATACGTCTGGTGCCGTATGTGATATCTTTGATCTGAACTCCATAAATCCTGTTAAACCTTTGTAAGCATTTGGTAACCAGCTAGGCAATGGAGTTACAGGAAAATATTCTTCACAGAGAACCTGTAAAACACATGAATGTGAGTCACACAGATCAACAAGTGAGGAATCACAGCATGAAAATACTGGGTAATTTGTCCTGCAGCCTTTGGAAAGATGGGAAATAGGAAAAGCATCCTATTCTTGGTGGCACAAAGACAATTTAAGTTAAGATAATATATAAATATCACTGCTTTAATATGTAAGAAGGGAATGGAAAAAATCCCTACCATCACAATGCAGCTTTTTGTTTCAGTGTTTTTTAGTGCATACAAAGTCCCTTTCGGGCATGATTTCCATTCAATTGCAATTCGAAATGCTGCAAATGATGGGCTAAAAGGTGTTAACGACGTATTTGTACACCCAATGTCAAAAGCTTGAAAGTCGTGTTATTTAACCAAAGCTAGTAAGATCCTAAATGATGACTCAGTAAAGCTCAGTCATCATGGCCATACTGCTGGCAGCACCATGCTCCTGTCTCTCAACATTTACCACTATCATACAAAGAAGCCAGGTAGAAAACTACCACTTACCTTCATTTATCAACAGAAGTCAAACTCTCACACTTTCAGCAGGGAATCAAGGAAGAACCTGTATTTTTTAGAGGCAATGTGTTTCCCAAGCAGTTCAGAAATAAATCCACTTCCTCCCTTAATGCTGAAATGTTGGACCCAAGGGATTCTACAGCTTGGCTGCCAAGCACCTTTTATTAAAAACAAAAACCAAACCTAACACAACTGTCATTAGCATTTGAATGTCTGAGACAGGCTGAAAGTAGGAAAAACATAATCAGTCCTTCAGGACCATAGAACAGTTCTGTAGCTGTCAAAACAAGAATTAACCTTTCCTATTAACTGACACAAATTGACACAGTAAGAGCCAACTGCTGCCAATATAAAAGCCATGTAGTTCGGTCATTGGCTGCTGACTGTATCTACAAAGCATATTGAGAGTTACCACTGGGACACAGGAAAGGTTATCAAAATATCAGCCATCTTAATGTGTGCTTTTGCACTGGGGCCCCAAAGAAAACCCCAAGTTCACCTCTTGCTTTTCATGTTTCCCTGTGTCGCATAGTATGTGCTGAGTATGATAGGAATATTAAACCAACTGTTCTTGCACTCTGCCTGCTCAAAAAAAATGGGTTCCTTTGAAGAAAGTAATTTATGAAAAGATACATTAAACAGGGCCAGTGTTTTGCCAGCCAGAGTTAGAGATGCTGCTGCTCTGTTTCCCTGAATCATGTTACTAATATAGATGAAGGGTGTGCTTATGCCACTCATGACACCATGTCCATGGTCTGTGATACAGCATGGACCTGCTGCACCAGGTGTTTGTTGGTGTGGCCAAGTCAAACCTCTCCGGCAGCGCTGAATGTGCACATTACTTCCCTGGGGTTCCAAAGAGTTCAACCTGAGACCAGTATGAAGACATGCAGAGCCCCTGAGATCTGCACAAAGCTTTGCTAAAATGGAGCCAAAGTTTCCCACGTGATTTCGGGTTCAAGGCCTAAGCCGGCCAGCAGATGCATCAGAGTTGCAACCCCAGCGCCAAACTGAAACCACAGCATGCTAAAATCATAAAGGAGATTATTTTTTTCAAAATATCTGGTTTCTTTTTTTGACCAAAAATATCTGGGTATCTTTGAGATGAATAATGTGAAATCTGGAATTTCCCTGCAGGTAATTTAGCAAGATTGATGAGTATAAAGAGTGCAAAAAATAAATCTCATTTAATAGCTAAAATCAATTTACTTGTGCCTTTTCCACACCCTCTCAGTCAGAATCCTACCAAAGTTCTGAAATTGGAATGTCTTCTGCAATAGCGAATGTATATGAACTTTCATGTTTATTTACAATTCACAACAAAAAAATAACTCTGTGGAAAAAGCTTCATGGAGAAAGTGTCTTTCTCCACTTCTGGAGCAATGAATGGCCAACCAAGAAGGGACGTGAATATTTTTAGCAACATCTTAGGAGAAATAAAGAACATAAGCCACTGTATAAATCCAGCAATTGGATGAATTCATAGCATCACTATCTTTTCAAGAATATTTTCTGCAAAGCATAAAAAATGCACTGTGGAAATATTTGCTGAAAACAACACTAACCTGCCAAATGACTTCTTTGAAAATGTATTTGCTATACTAACAAGTGGGTGTTTAAGGATTTGGAATTACAATTGAAACTGGACAATGCTGTCTTGCAAGAGTAGGTAGTCCATTTGTCTGTGACATTTCAAGATGATCAAATTAGTCCTGAGCAAGAGCAAAATATTTTGTGACATTATCTGCACGCAATGAGGCCTGACATAAGAAATCAAAACCATTTCCTTTTCTATGTTCCTTCAAATTTAAATTGACATTAGACACCATGTAAGTGTAGCACAGAGTTATTTAAAACCAAATCTGCAAGAGTACAGTTTTAGAAGCACCGCTGTTTTTCTGATGGATCTGGTTTAATCAATTTTTTCCAGTCTATTTGTATTAGCTGGGCAGAGTGTTCACAGTAATGCGGTTGTGTGTTGTAATTTCACTTTGATCACAGTCATTTTCATTCTTGCCTTTCCCAAGCAGTCTTCTGGAAAATACAGCAGTAATAGTATGCAGCATGGTTTGCTGGGAAGCTTGATGACTCGCAGGTGACACATATTCTCCCTGGAGTCATCTTTCATCTCCTACAGAAAGAACCTTTTCACCCCAGTACCAGTGAGTATCTTCCTTTCAAACCATGTTGGTTCTGGAGATACTCAGTCTTACAAAGATAGCACACCTTCTAGTGTAAGTCTGTCCCCAAAAATTTGGGCTCTGGGAGAGCTGTGAAGGCCACAGAGGCTTTATGTGCCCCAGAGCTTCACCTGGTAAAATAATAATGGAGTTAATTATCCCTTTTTTGTAAGGTTTCACATGGAAAAGACAAAAGATAATGTGTACAAATTACTCATGGGGTGATTCTAAATGGACACAAGAGAAACATTTTTCACAGTGATAACAATCAGCCATTGGAATAACCTCCCCAGGGAAGTGGCAGAATCCCAACAGCAGACACCTTAAATAGCCAGCTGGACATGGTGCTGGGCTACCTTGTCTGGACTGTGCTTTTGCCAAGAAAAGTTGAGGCCCCTTCCAACCTGGTATTCTATGATTTTATGATTTCATGATTCTATTTTAAAGACAATCTTGATGGTCATTGAGGAAGTGGCATATTGCTTTAGTTTCTGGGAATACTAAATGGATGTCTTCCCCTTTTCTGAGGTCATCCTTTTCTCAGCAACATCCATGAATCTAATGTGAGTTTACCCTCTTACCTAAGGAATTGGGAGTTCATCTGAGGATGTGTTTTCTCTCAAAATCAGACCCTGTGTAGGTGGCCTTCAGCTTTCCTCATGTAGAGGAGAGCAACCATACTTGCTGGTAGCATTTAGCAGTTGAATGAGTATTGCCAATCCTCAGAGCATGCTGGGGACTCTTCCCATCATTTGCAGCTGCCCTGGGTTCAGTGTATTCTTCTCCTTGTTGACTTTTTTCTCTGTAATGTTTGCTGTAATTTGGCTTTCCTTGCCTATTTCTTCTGCGAACTAAGTATTAACTTTATGCTGTCTACAGGGTCCAGGTTTTCTACCCCACAAATTCTTTCTGTAAAGCACAGTTATAAAGCATGCAGAATATGATGGAGTATCCAGGACCTTCACACAGACAACAGCCACCAATCTATCCAGTATCAATTGTCAACATATTATTTTTTCAGCTGGCTTCAAGATCCCAGATAACTTCTCTATTGGCATATGATTTCCCCCAAGAGGGAAATAATTTTTCCCTCTTGGTGTATCAGTGGAATATACTTTCCCTTTCATAATGAGTAAACTGTACCACAACCTTTTCCTCCATATGTACACTAGCTACTACATGCAACATGTCTTTGGAGTTGGTATGTGCTTACAGTAAGCCAGCTTCAGAGTAGAATACCTGTTTTGAATTCCATCACTGACAGAAAATCTATATTTGAGGTACTATATGCTCACGCTCCCCTGCCTCAGACACAGTGCAAAACATTTCTCTGCTGATGGCCAAGATTCAACCTCTGTCTCACCCACTCTACAACCAGATCCTTGTTATATGTGTTGCTACATGCCCACACAACTCAAAACTTCTGTTTGAACAAGTTTTTGCTGTAGGAGAGATAATAAGTGCTTTTGAGAAAAAACTGAGGGATTAAAAAGGTGCCATATTTTGAATAAACCCAGTTGGTTTACTTCCTGCATGGAAGACAAACTTGTCATATGTCAGGTACTTACTGAAAACCATATTTGTTGGTGTTCCAGATAACTTGCCAAGCTGTAAGTGCTAACATGCCCACTCAGGGAGATTTAGAGACTTCACCTACAACAAGCTTGCAAAGGTACGTGAAATTTGCTTGTTTAAGAAGCTTTAGTGTTTGTGAGGGATAAGATTTTGCAGCATAATAATATGACAGGCCCTTTCAGAGACACTAGGTTGATGTGCAGCTGATGTGGTTAACACTTATCAATATTAGATTAGACACTTCTGCAAAGCAAAGATTTCAGGTGGGTAGTTTTATTGTTGTGTTGTTTTTTTGTGCATTAAAATTTCATGAGAATTTCTGACTTAGAGCAATGAGATTTGCCACTAATCACTGTGACATAAAGAAACTTATTTGATGGTTCACAGGGACTTTGAGTATCACAGCACTGTGAAAAATCATCAGAGAAGATGATCAGAGATTGGAAATCTCTAATTGGAAATGCATACATTGCACAAGTGGATCAGTGCTGTAGTGCAGTTTTCCTGAGTCCTGTGCAGCCAGTACTGTGAGACTTAATTCCAGATGGGCTGTACCATCTAACAGACTCAGTAATTAAAATGTGTCAAGCTTGTTGTGTGCCTGCAAGGGCTTCCATCAGGGAAATCCTGGAACCAAAATTTGAATTGAATATGTAAATGAAAGATGGAAGAGGTGACATGGTATCCTAATTTTAGAGAGATGAACAAAACACTGGAAGATCCTTTCTTTTACAGGGTTATATACAAAGCTGACACTGGATTCCATGCTAGGGCTGACAGAAAAAGCCATTTTTGCTTTTCAGTCCTTTCAGAGTTGATCTGCTACTGACTTCCATGAAGAAAGGTCCAAAGCCTTGCAGTTCTTGAGTAAATACTTTAAATAAGACAGAATAAGCCCCTGGTTTTTGATTCTTTTGTGTGTTTAGTTAAAATAAAGAAGACTGAGCAACAACTTGGATTTAGATTAACTTACTAGATGTCACTGGAGAGACAATTCCCTAATGAGCAGCATGAAATCATCACATTTAATGTACTTTAAATTGTTTTTCTGGACTTCGTAACTACAGCAGGACATGGTTTAGTGGTGGACTTGACAATGTTAAGTTTACGGCTGGATTCAATGATCTTAAAGGGTTTTTTTCAACCTAAATGATTCTATGATTCTATAGCAGTAACTCCAGCAATCCTGCAATGAATTAGAAAAACCACTGTTTATGAAATTCCTATCTCTGTAGCATTGGAAAGCAGTATTCTTAGAAGGCTTTCCATCCCTCCCACATGTGGCATCCATTCCTGTCTATGTGAGCTGGAAAGGAAAACAGATAGAAATCAGTTCTTCCATTCAAGACTAGAAAATATCCATCCATAGAAGAAAACTATCTTAAATGTAGACATATGCTACTCATCTCCATAGTTAAGGTTATACTAATAACTCAGAAGATGAAAAGCTGTCCTGGTACATCCTGTGGATGGGATCTGACTTTTTGCTGTGAACATTATCTCTTGAAATTCTTAATTGACTTTGTAAAAATATTGACACACATGCACACATAAAATACTGTTTTTTCTTTTCCTTTTAGGAAATAGTTAAACATCTTTTAGTCATGTTTCTTCAGGTTCCTACAGCTTTAAAACAAAGTGTTTCCTCATGCTGAATACCCTCTATTCCCCACTTCTGGTTTGCAGGCTTCTGTCTTGTTTGGATAATATTTTGTCTACCATTCTCTTTTGCTAGTTTACAATCAAAATACAAACATCTTGCAAGAAAAATTGCTTCTCTTCATTATCAGTAACTTCTCAGTCTAAGAGATCAATCAACTGCTTCTGATATTCAGTGTTGCTATCCCTGCTCCTTAAGAAGTAACAGAAATTCTGACTTGGAAGTGAACATGTTTGGAGGGTTGTCCAGATGTAATTTCCATCATAATTTGACTATTCTTGTTAAGCGGCTTTTCACTCTTCTCTCTTTCTCACTACTGTCTCCCTAATTTAATAGGAATGGATAAATACATTACTTACCTGCAGGTTCATGTTGGATTTCAAAGTTTGGACTATGGGTTATAGCGACCTCAGTTTAGCCACCTTGTTTTTTTTTCTTTTTGGTTGGTTGTTTTTTGCCTGTTTGTTGTTTGGTTTTGGTTGGTTTTTTGTTTGTTTTGTTTTGTTGGTTGGTTGGTTTGGTTGGGTTGTGGGGTTTTTTTGTTTGTTTGTTTGGTTGGTTGGTTAGTTTTGTTGTTTGGGTTTTTTAGTTGGTTGGTTTTTTTAATGTGCGTGTATGTATATATTAAATGTGTGCAGAAACAGAATGAGCTGCTAAAATGCATCCATAACTACATTGTATACTTCAGTAATCTCAGGTTGTCATTTCCACTAACACAGCAGAGCACAGCAGTTATCTGCACTGCAAAGGTTTCCTCATGGAGCTGTAGCGTTAATGCACAGGTTTGAAATAACATTTGTTCAATTAAGCTACACTTTTTTCCCAGAACCCACTTGAATAAATTGTCTTTAGGGCAGAGCTTAGACTGGAAGAAAGCCAACGTCACTTCAGTCTTCAAAGAGGGCAAGAGAGAAGACCCAAACAACTACAGACCAGTCAGCCTTACCTCCATCCCTGGAAAGGTGATGGAGCAGCTCATTCTGGAGGCTATCTCTAACCACATGGAAGAAAAGAAGGTTATCAGGAGTAGCCAGCATGGATTTATCAAAGGGAAATCCTGTTTGACTAATCTGATATCCTCCTATGAAGACATGACCAAATGGACAGATGAAGGAAAAGCAGCGGATGTCATTTACCTTGACTTCAGTAAGTCTTTTGATACTTGTCTCACATAACATCCTTGCAGAAAAACTCAAGAAATGTGGCATAGACAATTTGTCTGTGAGGTGGATTGAAAACTGGCTTAACAGAGTTCAGAGGGTTGTGATCAGCGGCATAGAGTCAAGCTGGAGGCCTATGATCAGTGTTGTTACCCAGCGATCAGTACTGAGCCCAGTTTTGTTCAATATCTTCATCAATGACCTGGACGAGGGGATAGAGTGTACCCCCAGCAAGTTTGCTGATGATACAAGACTAGGAGGGGTGGCTGACACACCAGAATGCTGTGCTGCTATCCAACGTGACCTGGACAGGCAGGCTGAAGATCTGGGCAAAGGTGAATTTCATGAGGTTCAATAAGGACAAGTTTAGAGTCCTGCATGTGGTGAGGAATAACACCAGGCACTGGTACAGGTTAGGGGTTGCCCTGCTGGAAAGTAGCACCATGGAGAAAGACCTTGGGGTCCTAGTGGTTAGCAAGTTATCCAAGGGATGGCAATGTGCCATAAAGTCAAATGGCATCCTGGGGTGCATTAAGAAAACTGTGTCCAGCAGGTCTAGGGAGGTTCTCCTCCCCCTCTGCTCTGCCTTAGTTAGACCACACCTGGGATACTGTGTCCAGTTTTGGGATCCCAAATTTAAGAGAGACAGGGATGTACTGGAGAGTCATAAGGATGATTAAGGGACTTGAGCATCTCCCCTATGAATAAAGACTGGGAACTGGGGCTGTTTAGTCTTGAAGAGAAGACTGAGAGGGGATCTTATTAATGCCTATAAATATCTGAAGGGTGGGTGTCAAATGGAAGGGGCCAATCTCCTTTCTGTAGTGCCTAGCAATAGGACAAGGAAAAATGGGTATAAACTTGATCATAGAAGATTCCATCTCAACACGAGGAGGAACTTCTTTAACGTGAAGGTGACAGAGAACTGTAACAGGCTGTTGGAGTTGTGGAGTCTCCTCTAGAGACTTTCAAGATCCGCCTGGATCTGTTGCTGTGCAACATGCCCTAGGTGATCCTGCTTTGGCTGGGGGGTTGGACTCAATGATCTCTAGAGGTCCCTTCCAACCCCTAACATCTATGATGCTATGAAATTCCAGATGGACAGTCAGAAACAGATCTAAGCATAAAATAGGTAATAATGTGTTTTCCATCAGGTAACATGTTGTTATACCTTGCTGCACTTAAAAGTAAATAAATAATAAAGCACTGAGAAATACCTTATTTGTAAAACTTGGTATTAGTTGATGGGTTTTGAGTCAGAGCCTTCTGAGGTCTGACTGAACTAGTGGAAGATTAGGTTCCTAGCTGTCAAAGACTAGACCTGACATATGAACATGTGAACAATAGAGGGATTTATACAGTCAACTCTGAGGATCTAAAGTAGGAATTGCAGCACAGAGTGTTTCACTCTAAACATAAATGGAGCAGAGGGAGAGTGACTTTGTATCTTACATACCTACAGTGAGGGGTGCTTAAAGTAGATGACATGAATAATCCTTAAAATGTGCACTAGTGTGCAAGATTGCAGTCATGAAACTTAATCTAATTATCTCTATAACAGATATGACACATTCTGTGTCCCAGGACTGATGCTGAGCCATATACTTTCTTTAAACCTACATCTGTACAAATGTCAAGAAGCTAACACAGCATTTTTGCTCAACCCTCCCTCCTAATTAATGATGCTGTATAAAGCAAAAGGTGTAATGCCCCAAATAACAGTAGCTTCTTCAGGTGAAGAAGGGCACAGATTCAAATCCTTTTGGCTCAAAGACCTGCAGATGTAGTTTGTCACCAAAGTGCTCAAACGTCCAGCTATAAGAGAAAGATGGTGTCTGAAGATATTTGCCTAATTCACGGTTCACTAAGCTAGCTAGAAAAGTCACTAAGATTAGAATTTCATTGTTCTTTTTGCTTTTTCTTTCAAATGCGTTCTGGTCATTCTAGCATATGTGACCAGATCACAATGCATTTTTGTCTTGCAGCCCTCAAAAGTGCTGTAATTAGCCAGACAAACCTTTATAATCTTCACACAGCTCTGCTGGTATCAGCAGAGCTGTGATAGCTCAGTAATTTAGCTGTACAGGGTTAGAGAAATTGCATTGAAGGTGAAAGGGGTGAAAAAGCTACCAGCAAAAGCTGTCTGAAAGGAAAGGCTTTCACTTTAGTTGTACAGATGTCTAGTCAGGAAAAGCATTTGTATGCAAGGATCTGAAATAATGGCAGGTCTTTTTAAAATAATAGAAATAGTAAACGTGGATCTCCTATGTGAAAATCTATAGGTGGGTAAAAGGAATTAAGTTTAGGCTATGTGTATGTCTGTTGAAATCAGAAGACAGTGCCTTAGTATAAATATAGGGCATCTAACATAAATTCATTATCTTTTTATTAATTTCAGAAATTATTTATTAGCCAGGAAAAGCAAACAGAACAACTTATTCCATATTAGTTTAAAAATGTATGATCTGGGGTGAATTTTGGAAGACAGGATTGTCACAAGATGTTCCATTAACATTATTATTTCCACTGTGAGAGTGTCCAGGGGCCCAAGCCTTAAGGATGGCATTCACAGGCTCTCCTGGGTGGCTTAGGAACAGAATTCTGGTGCCTGCTTGTGATTTTAAACATAACTATATATATGCTGCAAAGGAATAATCATTGTGTACTGTAGCTAGTTTTTCTCTGGTTTAGAAGCAGGGGGATTTGTGACCTATGAAGCCTATGAAGTCCCCAAAGGTTATATAACAAAAGACTAGAATTCTTTGTACAGGAATCCACATCTCTACAGAAAATATGTTATGGCTCCACAAAGTAAAAGAGCATGTATTAGGGAGTGTAGTGATAGGAGGAGGGGTAATGGTTTCAAACTGAAAAAGAGTAGATCTAGACTAGATATAAGAAAGAAATTCTTTACTGTGAGGGTGGTGAGACACTGGAACAGGTTGCCCAGGGAAGCTGTATATGCCCAGTCCCTGGAAGTGTTCAAGACCAGGCTGGACGGGGCTTTGAGCAACCTGATTTTTGTAGAAGGTATCTCTGCCCATGCCAGGCGGGTTGTAACTAAATGATCTTTAATGTCACTTCCAATCCAAACCATTCTATGATTCTATGACTATCATTTCTCTGTTTTGAGAGTGTTGTAGCAATGGAGATGAAGTTTAAATGAGGTCATGTCATCTTTGTTGCTAAATTCTCAGGGTCTCAGTGGTCCTGCGCAATGAGAAAAAAACTCACATGACCTGGTTTGAGTGAGAACAGAATTAATTCTGTTCAGTGATTTTACTTTTCATCTCAGTTCTTCTAACTAACTGCACTTTCTGAAGTTAACAGCCTTTTTTCACAGACAGTGTTTGCTTCTAGCAGTGCTAACACCCCATGTTTAGAGTTACTATCAAAGATTGGTGTGCAGACCAAGGCCACTGCTGGATCTTGTGTACCACACTGGGATGTGCAGAAAGTGAAAGACTGCACCTGCAGGGAGGAGTGGACAGGACAGGTGACCACAAACTGACCAATGAGGTATACCATCCCATATACATCATATTTGGTATAAAGCTGAGGGATCAGGAGGTTCTAGAGTCTCTCTTATTGCTCCGTCTGTTTGCCCTCTTGGACTGCTTTGCCAGCTTTGCTTGACTTGGCTTGGGTCCTCTTTTGGTTCCTTCCTTGGACCATCCAAGGAGGACTCTGTCCATTCTGCCTTTGATCCCAATTGGTGTGTTCCTGAATCCAGTGCCAGAAGCCAGCGCCTGTACACAGCTCCCGTCTGCTGCGGGGCCCAGTCTGGGACTCTCCTGGTGCCTGCTACAGCATCAGTGATGATGGTGTTAAAATTACCATCAGGGGGTTGGGTTCTGTTTTTGTATATATTTGTATATATTAAATTTTTATTATAATATTTTTAATTTTCATATTTTAATTTTCATTTAATCATCATTATTTAAATATTCATTAAAGCTGTTCTAGTTTCCTTTTCTAATTATTTAATCTCTCTCCGTTATTCCCTTTTTCTTCCCCTTTGGGGAAGGAGTTGGTTAATAGAGAGCATCTGTTATAGGTCTAAGGGGCCACCCTGACCCTCAACCATGACACCCACCATATCCTACACTGAAATTGGTACTGGAGCTATTGTCAAGCCAAGAGAGTGTGTCTTGCTCTTCTGCAGTTGCAGAGGTGATATATTTTATATCTCTAGGCACTTTGAAAATCCTGCTCTGAGCACTTATGGATGATGAACACACAAATTTTCTCCTTCCAGAACAATTTAGTTCAGTATTAAGATGTTGTACATTGAGGGAAGAAGAGGGTTTTTGCATGAGTTCTCCTTTCTGTGGGGACCTCATGTCTATATATGGAGCCATAGCGCAGAGTGTTTTTTGCTACCTGCAAGGGATCTGAAGACCATTTCTGAGAGACAAAAGGCTGAAAAATGCTGGTTTAAGGATGTCTGCCTAGCAGGTTGTTATTGCATTAATAATTACAAGCCATGAATCATAGACATCTTGTTCCCGCATTCGTAAGATTAAAGCAGACTATATAAATAACAGTCATTACAGGGTTTTTAAGTAGATGACCATTCTTGCTTCCAGTAGCAAATTTGAAGAGCTCATTATCTTTATATTTCTACTAATGGGAGGGACATTGTGCTCCAGTTATAGATACAGTATTTCAGCTTTTTTTCCTCTTGTGCCAGGTCTACTTTTTCCAACTACGGTGAGCTACAGTGCATAAGAGTTACAGCAAACATGAATATGGTGTTCATCTAAAAGCCATTTGAAATATGTGAGCATTAGGCAAGATAAAGAGTACACAATCTTGGGCCCAGGCTGGTTAAAAACACTTTTAATTTGGTTTGGAATTAGAAACTAAAGTAGAAGTAGATGTCCAGAAACCTACAGCTCATTTCTACACTCTTGGAGAGTCCCATTGCCACAAGAGCTACTTGGTGGGGCACTAACCAGCCTGCTTTTGGGTGTACCGTATTCTAGACTAAAACTCTCCGGCTACTGCATCAAGATCAGCTCCATTGCTGTTTCTTTTTCTCTCCTAACACACTTCCTTGACTCCAGTTCTCTAGAAGGCGAAGGCAAAGGCAATCCAACTGCCTTAGACCACAGGTATACTGCCATTCTTCCAAGGCCACCTTTTCTCTAAGAGCCCCAGTCTTGTGGGAGCATAACTTCATCTTCTCAAGGAGAGTTCATTTTGCAACAATAGCTGTTTCTGTTACATTAAACCTCAGAAGGAAGTTGTGCAACTAGACCAAATATTTGTGTGCTATTTCAAATTTCACCATTCCCACACTATTAGACTGGATTGAAGCAATGTATTTTCAGGATGCCAGGTTCTCTATGCAGACCTCTAGCCTCATGATTTTACCTTTAAAACAAGAAATTTACTTAATTTTTCCATGATCATTTCCCTTTGGCTGTATGAGTCCTTGGAGAGAGCCCCCCAAAAGACGATGTCTCCTCTGCATAAAACTTTTTTCCGCTGCTCAGTTTTGATGCTAATGCTCTCTCTTGGTATCCTTGACTAACTTCTGAGGACATTACATGATTTACCCCATCTATGTCTGGCTTTGTTTTGGAGAAAATACATTTTAAGAGGGATTCCTGTACTGGATATTTTCTATTTTCCTCAGGAAAGATTGAGTCCACTGTTGACTAACCATCTATGCAAACAAGAATGAGTATATATAGACACATGGAAATATTCCTGACTGTTCACATAAGAAATCTAAGAGAGTGAAATATGATTCGTAATACCAAACCAGAATTGTATAACATCAGTGTCCAAGTTACTCATTATGATCTAGGGCACTATGAATCATCTTCAAATCTGAGTTTAAGTTCAAAGGAAAATTTGAGTTTCTGCTAGGTGGTATTAAATTCCTAGAAGTGGCAATGGATATTAAATCGGGTTTGCCATGTTATCACGGGGTATTGCAGGCAGTGACCACATTTGTCTTATTCTGCATTATGTCACAGTTTTGGGGGATACACTAACACATAAATAACTTAAAATCCTGTGTTGTTTTCCAGTTACTGAATTAGTCTTCTTGGCAGAATCAGGATGGAAAATTATTGCTTCTAGGCAACAAATGCAGCCATGCAATGAATTTTCTTATTCACTCCCAGTCCAGACAACTCAACACAGTTTCATGGGATTCACTGAATAAGTAATAATTCCTGTGTTTACTCCTGGAGACCATTTTTACTCTTGGTAAATTGATTCACATTTATTCTGTGAATGAAAAATGAACAGTTGTATGAAATGCTATGTTTTTGCATCCAGCAGAGGAAAGGTGGATCTAATGTATTTCTTTCCCTGTTTTTCAAGCTGTGTGTACATTCATGTGATTTGTAGCGTTGTTGGAGATCGAGTCAGGTGTTTGGGAATCAGGCTGTTTTGCTTCCAAAATCAGGGAATTTAGCTGCTATTGAGTACTGCAGAATATTTCAGTGCTTGAAGGAATATTAACAAATGATACTACTCTTTCCCAATTTTCATAGAATCATAGAATTATTTTTGTTGGAAAAGACCTTTAAGATCATTGAGTCCAACCACTGTTCTTGTGTGGCATGTTCTAGGTGATCCTGCTCTGGCAGGGGGTTGGACTCGATGATCT
Source organism: Megaceryle maxima (assembly GCA_024605025.1). Taxonomy (NCBI): domain Eukaryota; kingdom Metazoa; phylum Chordata; class Aves; order Coraciiformes; family Cerylidae; genus Megaceryle; species Megaceryle maxima. Next base: position 61,972 of record JANHGN010016472.1, read on the forward strand.
CCAGAGGTCCCTTCCAACCTATACCATTTTAAGATCTATGATTAACCTAACACTGCTAATCCCACCACTAAACTATGTCCCTAAGCACTTCATCTCTATGTCTTTTAAATACCTCCAGGGATGGTGACGCCACCAACTCTCTGGGCAGTCTGTTCCACTTCTTAATAACCCTTCCAGTGAAGAAATTTTTCCTGATGTCCGATGTTGACATATTCTTTTCAGCAGTGATGGGAACACATAGTGTAGAACATAGATGATCCATTAGCAGAGACTTTCCTTAATGTACATTACATTTTCAAAAGCTTTTAGGACAAAATGAACACAAGAAATGCAGATATCCTGCTTTCAATTTTATCAGTGAACTGTGCAGTATAGTCATAACTTCCTCCAAGTCTTATTTTCTGCAGATAGGATATTGAGACATTTCCTTTTCTTAAGAAGAAACAACAAAAAAAAGCACATTCCTCTTTCCTTTCCTCAGCCTTCACTCCCCCCCACAAATTATCAGAAAACAGAGATGTGGAATGGCCAGAAAGCCACAGATTTATGGGAACAGTTGAAATAAACGCTATTTCAGTTCAGCATTCTGCATTAAGTTTCTGTGTCTTGGGTGGTCAATCATGTAAATCAGATGGCAGGTTCTAGCCAAGACCCATCTGTCAAGGTATAAGTTTTCCAGTATAACTTGAAATTATATGGGCTCTTTGGCTGCCAACAGTCCACCTTTATTAAGTGATTTGCTGAGTTAGCTGCTAATTTGCTCTGTTCAATTAACTTTCAATGCTCATAATCCTTGTGATATCTAAGGTACTTCTAAAACTGATGAATTCATATGTATGATTTCTCTGAAGTGTAGAAATATTACACGTACCATTTTCAGATGAAAAGCTGGAACAGAGACAATATCTGTTAATATTGTTCTACATGTTCATTTTGGTAATGGTGTTATTATATTAAGCTTTTGTACAGATCAGGGAGTAACAAGTCATCTTTATTCCTTCAAGTTACATAGACAGGAAAAAATAGTGAAGGACAAGCACGGATCATTAAAGCAGTCAATGCTGTAGTGTTTTTAGTGTAAGAAAAAAATAAAGGAAAGAAGAAAAAGAAAGAAAGGACAACTTATAGTGTGTTTGTCTAGCTGTTGTAGTATTAGAGTTAGATGCACCTATTTAGAGCATTTAACTAGCAGACTAGTTGGTAGACTCTTCCTTCAGTCGTCTTAGACAGTCATTCCAGAAGTCAGTGGCTGAGTCTAGTTGGTTTTGGTCCCACAATCACGCTCTCTCTGAGCAGAGGCAGCACTGAAAATAAACATTCCTTGCTTTAATAGGGTTCATTTCCACTTATTTCCTCGCAGCAAATTTTTGGTGTATTGGCTTTTTACTAAACACTGGAAAACGTAAGTGCAGATGTTTATTGACCAAGGCTTTCTGTGGTCCAGCTTTCTGGGAGCAATTGAAGAAGGTGCTAGTGATATAAAAAGACACTTTTAAAAATACCTCCTTGTCTATTTAATGTCATTCTCAAGTCATCCCTTAGGATCTGGTACTTACCACTGGAGCTAAATACAAGCTGTCTTTTGTTTTTCTGTGTATATGTAAACTACCATAGAAGTGAACTGATGTTTTTATTTTCTCTTTTCATTACAGCCACAGAAATACCTAAGTGATTATGTATTTCCAAGCAAATCTGTCAGCCTACAGCTTAAAATTGGGCATGAAGTGAAGTACCTATATGTATTTCTACCCTTTAGAACAGGCAAAATCTAACACTGTTCTTAAAGTACTGATTTCTGCTAAATGTTGAAATAGAAAGAGAAACTCACAGAACTAATGGTCTTGACATTTCCAGCTTCATATTTACAGCTATTAATGTTGGAGGAAAAAACTCAATAAACTCTGCACATTTGGTCATTAAAAGAAACATAAATATGTTCCTCTGTTAGTAGTAGTTCAAGGATGAAGAATAATGAGAAGGAAAATACTTGTCAGCAGATCTTTTTCAATGTATTGCTTGATTGGTTTTAAAATTAGTCAAACAATACCAGTTTTTTATATCAGTTTTCATTGAATGGGCTGTTTAGCCAATAAATGACATTTCTCATACAATTCTACTCAAATAGCAGTGTTTTATATATGCTCGTGTCCACTGCTTTTACATTTTGAGGTAGAGCTAAGGAGGTCTTTATCTGGTAGAGCTGATCTAAACAGCTCTAAATGTGTGGACAAACCATCTTTTCTGAAAAAACCTATATTTTTCTTGAGAAATTCCAGAGTGATACAGCACCTGTGAACTCACCTGTCTGTCAGATTCCACTCTTTGATTTTGAACCACTCAGTGAATTCAGTCAAAGGCAAAGATCTTAAAGACACCAAGACTCTGAAGTTATGTGAAATGACATCAAGAAGGTGCAGATGTAAGAGGTTTCCTGCGGGGATAGCTATTCCATGAGCACAACTTGTGCTAAACTCAGAATTAGATCTATTTGGGAAAAAGTGTTTAGAAATACCTCCCTCACAAGGTAATCTTCAGAGCTTACAGTTTCTGAGTAACCAAATTGACTTGCAGATAGAAATCTGTAGGAAATCGAGCTTTAGTTTCAGTCTTCACAGATGAGCTTGTTTCAAAGAAAAACAATTTCACAAAAGAAAAGTGGGCAAAAATGCCCAAAACCAAATGAAACACAAGGCAAACATGACAATGTTCCTCTTGGTAAAATTAGCTGATGCTGAGTGATTAGTGCTATTGTTTAACTCAACTGTTAACTTCACTGATTTTCTGGTGCTTAATTCCCAGATACCTTCAGAGATTTATGTGTGAGCTGAGAGTTAAACATACACTTAAATGCAGTACTGAGGCAAGCATTATATAGGTATATATTTAATATGAAATATTCTGAATCCAGGCTTCAGTGACATCTTTAAGCAGATTGAAGGGATTACTCACATTCCTATAGATCTCCCCAGCCTCAAGCACCACATTAAATTATGGCATACTAAGGGATCAGTAGGAGTCACCTCTGAATATGATGAGTGGGTTGAACCACTGAATTCTGGTGGTGTTGAAAGAAGCCTCAATCAGTTAGTTACTTCTGCATTTGGTTTGGCAAAAAGTCAAGAAGAACAATTGTGCTCATTTCTTATTCATGTGTTATGCACAATTTTCCTTGAATACCTTGATTATTCTAACACAAAGGCTATATGGGAAGTGAGAAGACCTGAGAATTGAGTCTGCTACTCAATTATTGAGCCACGGATCAATAGACAAAAAAGCTTTTCAACAACTTTGAATTGCCTGCATTGATAAAGCTATATCCATTATTCTTCTCTGCTACAGGGGCAGAAATAATAGATATTTTAAGAATCCCAGAATAGATGGAAGTAGTAAGCAGAAACTGTTTGCCAGGAGATTAGGCTTTAGTTGGTAGGATTTAAATATGCCTAGCTTGTCAAAGCGATGTGACAAGCCAGTGTTTTCATAATCTTGTCTACCTCATAAACTGTTGTGAAAGGATTATGACTGTTGCCAGCTTGCTTTGTTCTTATTACTATTTTTGAATATAAGAAAGTGAAATGCCTCTATTTCAGATTGAAGTAATTTCTTTGTGCCAAAATCCTGACAGGAACTCTTGGTGCGGAAAGATAAAATAGAGTCCTAACTCCTGCAACACAAAAAGGAAGTCAACAGTGTTTGTAAACAGACTTGCTCTTCAATCTGGTGTTACTTCGTTTAACACTGAAGATAGGATTTCTTTTTTTTGTGTGGACTTCTGTAATATGAAATAGAGGAGACTGTTGAACTTTGGCACTTTGAAGCTCTGATTTTAAAACTCAGGGATAATTTTAAGGTAGGAGAGATCAGAAAAAAAAATCAAGTGGAGCACTTGGACCTCAGTCGATATTGTAACATAGCACTATTTGCTGCCCATGTCTAATGGAATATTTGCTTTGACTTTGCCACTGAGTATTCCAGCTGCCTCAAAACTGCACTTGAATGCCTTCCCCTCCTTTCACTTAAGTGGTAGTTGAACCCCTCTCTATCCACCACACTTCTGCTGGTTCTTTCTCTGCTGCAGTAAAAACATTTGTTTTCTTCTAAGACAAGATTCTTTGCTGTTTAGTTGAGCTCTTCCTATTAGGACCCATGTTCTATTGCCTGTGTATATTTTACATGTGCCTTTGCTCTTGCAGCAAGAACAGCACTTGTGACTTCCATGACAAATGGACACAGGGCCATTTTCAACCCTCCCTGATTTCAAAGCCCTTTTCACAATGGTTGTCCTTGGTACTGCCTGATGACGGTAGATAGAAAATGAATGGTGTCCATCTGGGGCTTCAGTTGTGCTCTTTTCCTATAGTATTGCTTGGTTGCTTAACTTTTACCGTCTTCCATATATTCAGCCACAACTGGGAGCTCTTTAAGCACAGACTAGCTATTTTGCAACTCCTGTGAACACTGTAGCACTTTGTCTGTGATTGATGCTCCCAAAGTGTGCTGTGAGGCTGTATCAACATGCCTTACCTGATAAAAAAAAATACTGCTGGCACATGAAGTGACACAAAAGTCATGATCAAAAAAAGAACTGAAACCATTTATTACAGCTGATTCACAGGCAAATAGGAAAAACAGCTGTCAGCACTTAAGAAGAGGAGTCACTGCAAACTTCCACTTCTTCACCTTGGAATAACTCTTACAGGACAAACCCTTTGCATCACTTTGCACACCTTGGTCTAACTGTTTCAGCTGAGAATCATTCTTCAAATGGGACAAATTCCTGGGCAGATATGGTTGAAAACATCAGGGAGAGTTTGTTTACTTGCAAGGAATACATGTTGAAAACTGGTGAATGTAATAATTTGATTTTCCGGTTTAAACAGACATCAAAGGAGGATGCAATATTGCGGGAAAATCACATATTATATAGCTTTTTAGTGGAAAAGTGCTTTAATTGCTACCATATCTTACAAACCAAAGCAAAACCAAACAAACAAAAAACCCCACCAAAAAAAAGAACATCAGCAAGCATATAAATATATCCTATATACACAAACATCTGGCTTGTAAGTAGGGATTAGCAGCAGACACTGTTATAGAAACCGCACATATTTTCCCTTGGGAAACTTAAACCCCCACAAATTCAGTCCATTCAAGGCCACAGAGAAACAATGTGTTGCTTAGCTCTTGTTTCCATTCCAAGTTGCTAGGCTAATGACATTTTTACAAACCAGGTTTCTGCACATTCTCCATTTTGTTTAAAAACAAAAAAAAAGATCTTGGATCACCATATTTCTTTTCCATTAAAACAAAACAAAAACTAAATACATTCTTCTGCACATTTACATTTTTATATCTCCCTTACTTAGTTAAACCAGATAATATGAAGTTATTTTCACTCTTCAATGCAAGAGTGTAACTGATGGATCAATATCATTATGAAATACTTTAGAAAGGGTTTTAATAGAAAAACACAAGGGATTCATCTTACACTAGTTTACTCTAAACAGTTCCATGACAACAGCTGGTGACATAACTACTGGGAAATGTAGATGCAAATTCAAGCTGGAAGATTCAGTGAAATCAATGAGTTGCAGCTGCTGCATCTGACACAGATGCTACTACATCTAGCAACATCTTATTAGATAGCCTTAAGATAAGCAGCCATCCATCTGTGTTATGGTAAGCTGCAGCTGGATGTTAGGTGGCAACTGAATTCTTCACCACTCAACTTACAGTTATCTTATTTGTCATTTTAATAGTGATTCATGTGCAGCTTGCATGCCCTTTCCCCTCCCACACTCTACCTGTGATTGCCAGCTGGGTAACAAAGAAGGTCATTCGAGATTTTCGCTTTCTTCTCCATGTAGAGAAGAGCACAATGGCATTTCCAGAAATTGTGACAATGAAGAGAATCCAAAGGGTCACCAGCTGCTCTGTCTGTATTGTAGAGAAGGAAACAAGCCATATTAGTAGGTGGGTGGGTAGTGATAGTTAATTGGTAGTTAAACAAGTCAGTTATCCCAGGACAAATGAGGTGAGAATGGAAAAAAGAGTGAAATGTGAGTTCTGCTAATTGATTCCTAATTATTTAGTCTAAAAGATATTCTTGTTCTTTCAGAAAAATCTTTAACATGCATTACTGTTGGTGATGATGAGGGTGACAAAGCACTGGAACAGGCTGCCCAGGGAGATTGTGGAGTCTCCTTCTCTGAAGATATTAATAACCCACCTGGATGCAATCCTGTGTAATGTGCTCTAGGCAAACCTGCTTTGGTAGGGGGAGGGATTGGACTAGATGATCTCTAGAGGTCCCTTCCAACTCCAGTGATTCTGTGATTATGTGCATGTTCGTTCCATTTTGATTTGCAGTGGTTGTATATTACTTCTACCTTCACAAAACCAGTAGCAATGTCTGTGTTCAGCACTTAATGATAAAATGAGAGACAGCTCTCAGTTTTCTCCTATTGCTCCAGCAAGCTGTGAAGTAACCATCTGCCTCAGTATGTAAGGAATATTGATAGATGGGCTTCTTTGTAGAAATGGGGAATATAATTACTTCCCAGCTCCAGAGGTCATCCACAAGCCCGGCAAAATTCAGACATCCACTCTATGATATAGTTGGGCACCGAGACTGAAAAGAAATTATGATCCACTGCAAAAGTAAAATTGGGTAGGGAGTATTACGTGATGACAAAACGTCCCCTAGTGGTAGTGCATACAAAGAGAAGGAAGGAAAAAAAAGCTCTGCACTTTCAGAGCATCTGGCTGCAAGAACACTGGCATATGTATCCACGATTGCTTGTTTTGTGAGCACATGCCAAATCTTCTTCTTCCTTTTGGGCTACCAAACCTTGTCCTCTCTGGATGCAGGATAGCTACTTTTCAGTGGCCACTCTGTAGGTTTTCCCTCACCATGAGAGAACATGAAGTTTGTTTTCTCTATAGCAGCCAGACAGCTCTGAGACGGAGCTCCAAGTTTGGCGAGCTTGGGGTCAACTTTGAGAAAAATACTTTGCATTTCTGAAAAATTCTCACTTATCAAAACCTGTAAAGCTGTATGTAGTAGCATGGAGGAAAATGGTTCTGCTGCTTCTCTGCAAAGACAAGTATGAGAGGGGATTTTTTTCACAATAACAGGTTTGAAGAGCATAGAGCAGAGGAGCCCAGGAGGAAAAAAAAAATACTAATTGTATCCAGCAGCAATAATACATTATTATCAAAGGCTAAGAGAGAAAAAATACATATATGGCTCAGCAGAACTGTTAGTTATAAACCCCATTTCCATAAGGAATTGCTCTCTCAGAGCCTGCTGCTCCTAAGCAGACCGCCGTCTTCTATGTTTGAGGAGAATACAGGCGATATGAATGAAATTCAGAAGAGCTTTCAACCCTCTGCTCTGTATTTTCATAATTTTCTAATGTTTGGATGCATCAATTGCCTAGATTCACATCCTAGCAACAGGGATGAGTTTCGGTTTATGTCGAGGCAGTCATTGGGATGTTCCAGTTCCTAACACCAAACCCATAATGTGGGAGTTAGTGGAAAATGGAGGAGACAGGTAAAGGCAGTTAAGAGGGATCCCAGCTGCTGACCCTACAGAAGTGACCCCAAGGCACTATCCTGAGCGGGTGAGGGGGAAGGAGGCTCTCAGTGACACCCATGCCTACCTGCCTGGTCTGATGATGGAGCAGAAGAAAGGGTGGGAGGATACTCATTTGGCAGCCACTAATTCATGACTTTGTCCATCTAGCTGTCATGACTTTCTTTGGTGACGAGTAACCAGTACTCCTGCTGCCCACAAAGAGAAAATGGCTCAGCTGTGAGTGTGGGGAAGGAACGTGAAGTGGCAGGAAAGGCACAGCAGCAAGGAACTTCTTGCTCAGCCAAGAGCATTAGTGCTTCCTCAGCTCTTAGGCCCCTTCTGGCTAGCAGCCATGGTCCCTCCTCTACTGGGGACCTACTTGGATACAACCTCAGCTGTGTTTAGATGGTTTCACTTTTCCCAATATGATAATTTTTGTGTCATCTCACCTAACTTTAAAACTGTAAAGAGAGACAACCATTCTGAATTGTCATAATGTAGTCTAGAAAACAGCAGTATCTCAGAGATGATTCACCATTCATCTCACCTACCTTGAGATGGCTTATCTCCAAAGATTATAGAGTGACCTAGATAAGACAACTTGTGTGGGCTGGATGCTTTGCTTTTAGACAAAAAAAAACCCTTCCATCTTTTTTGTGTGTCTGCAAATAGCTTTAATTTCTTGGAAACAACTTCCCTTTAAAATATGCAGCAGAAACATGATGGAACTATTTTTATGGGGATGCTTTGCTTTGTAACAGAATTAGAGGGAAGTGTCTTTTTGAAAGGAATTAAAATTTTAAAAGGTAGGATTTCACACCACTTTTGTCCTTGAAATCAGGGGATTCTCCTAAGAGTTTTTTCTATCTTCTCTATTTCAGAAAAGATCTTTCATATATGAAGAAAACTGAGGGGCTAGACTTGTTCCCATTTTCTCTGGTTCCCATTTTCTCAGGAGAATATTTTTTGGAAAGAAATTCCATATGTCTATATTACACTGATATAGGTACAAAGACAAGGATGTGACACTCAGGCCTTCTTATGATTCCTGGAGAAAAAATATCTATGGAGCAACAAAGACCAAGTTAGAGGGGTGTTTCCCAACCACAGGGGCAGAGTGCATATGGTTAGTTTAAATCTCCCTCTGCCAAGTTAAAAAGCAGTGCTTAACAGTAAAGCAATTTTAGGCTAAGCTTTCACAGAAATGTACAATTAAACTGGACTACAAAGATAACCTATAAGATACTAAAGCTGAATATAGGAGAGGTAAGTTTGAAAGGTCATAGACAAAGGAATAAAGCCAATGTTTCTATTAATCTATTTGTGGTAGCTGCCATTCAGAGAGAAGAGAAAAAGATCTCATTCTTGGGGATTAAGGAGCTACAATAATAGGCAATTTAAATTACTCCATCCTCTCTGTGTTAGCTTGAAGAATGTAAAATTTCTGTGATTATTAGTGGGATGCCCACTGTGTTAAAGGCCTTCATAAGGTTAAGATTAGAATCCAAAATTATCTTGATGAATTGGAACCATGCACTGATAAAAAAAACCCAAGATGCTTTTCAACAAAAGAACAAATCAATGCCAAGAGGATTTCCTTGGCTTGATTACAACCTCTGCATGTGATGCTATTCCACAAGACTGCTGTGTTTTGGAGCATGGAAATGTTTGACATCTGGAGCACATATTCATGTTTTGCTAATTTGCTTCAATATTAAAACTGGCTTTCGTTCATGAAGCAAGTCTCTCCATAGCTGAAATGCAAGCCAGAAAACCTGTCTGAAAATTGTGTGCATTTTCCTTTGCTTGCAGAAGAGGCTTGTTATTTTGTCTCTCTGACAAAATTATTGGATACATAAGCTGTGTTAAGTCTCACAAGAGGTGCATTCTGCTTCAAATTTGAGACTAAGATCATCCCTGCTAGCACCTTTAATCAAGACCATAGTTAAATCCTTTCAGAGACACTGGGAGACAGTAACCCCTGTGTTGGGGTGGGCACCAGCTGGGGCTGTAGAATGTGGGTATACCTGATAGCCCATCCCATCCCAACGGAGGTGCTGTTGCTCATGTCTTGAGGTGCAGCAGCCTTTGCCTTGATGTCAGAGAAGCTGCCTAATAGAAGGAGAGGTTCAACTATCAAGAGACAAAGCATGTTTGTACTTGAACAGGAAGCCAGCATGGAACAGTTTTGTTCTGGCTGGTGGGGAAACAGCCTAGAAAAAACAGGTTGCCAGGTAAGAAATGAGCAAATAAACAGAAAAAGAGAGAGATACTCTGTTGCTGATGTGACTGGCTGGCCTCTTAATGTGAGGAGAGGAGACCTATAGTGAATTTATGTTTTCACTGACCTAATGCCTTCCTGCTCCATGTCTTTGGTCACCTGGGTGAAGAAAAGTCACTGATCCTTCATATCGCAGGTAAGTAGTGGCTGAAATCTATGAGCACTGCTTCGTGTTAGTTGATTAAATTCTGGGAATATGCAGTCTTGCCTTTTGTCTATTTTTAAAATTATGTTTCTAGCATATATTGCAGTGATTGAGATTTTAAGAGAGATGTAATCATGGAGCAAGACAAGTTTGTGCAATAAGAACAGGATGTTCTTAATACATAAGAACACCACAAAAATCTCCTCGCTAAATTGAGGAACTGTCTTACTCATAGTCAGGTGCACCACTAGTAGATTGCATTGCACTTTCTTAAAGGACAGGAAAAATAGAAAAAAAGAGAAAAATCTTTTCTCACCTTCTGAAAGAAAATCACTTTAATTGCTGGTCATGCAAGAAATTGGAGGAGTCTAGATTTGCATTGCTTTGACCCTGTTGCAAAAGATTTGGAGTCTTGAACTTTCTGTTCTGTTCAGGACAGATTTGCTATTTTAACAGCCCCCATTTAAGCTGGAAAAAAACAAAACCAACCAACCAAACAAACAAACAAAAAAAACAAACAAACAAAAAAAATAACAACAACAAAAAAAAACAACACCAAAAAAAAAAATCACAAAAAAACCCCCCCAAAACAAAACAAAAAAACCAAAACAACCAAACACAACAAAAAACCAAACCAGGAATACTTGTTTTTCTGAGGCAGACAGGTGCTATGAAGCTTGACTGATTTGAGTCAGGGATTTATATTCAGTTTAAGACAAATTGCACTTTGGACTGCAACACTGAAAGAAATCAAAGGCAGACATTCATCAAAATTTAATTAAGGAGTCTTAAAGGTACTGGCACAGTGTGACATTATTAATAACATATTTTTAGAATAAATAAAGCAAAAAGAAACAAAACTCCTTCTATTTGGTACTTACAGATTCCCCCACAGCGGAAACCATAGAGGAGCTTGGGGTGTAACCAATTCCTACAATTATCTAATGACAGGGTACAGAGAAGTGGAGCTTGGTTCTTCTCAGACATGCACAATGAAAGGATAAGAAGTCACAAGTAAGAGCTATAACATGGGATGTTTTGATTAGATATCAGAAAAAAGTGTTCATTGGGAGGGTGTTCAAACACTAGGATGGAAGTTGAGAGACACTGCTCCATCCCTGGAGATATTCAGAACTTGAATGGATATTACCCCGAGCAATCTGGCATAGTTTGAATCTGCTTTTGAGTGGTTGGTGCAGGTGCCCTCCAGAAGTCCTTCCCTACCTGAATTATCATGCACACAGACATATGCATAAAAACATATTTTACAGGATCTACCTAAAACTAGAAGGTTTATGATTATAAAGTTAATGATTAGAAGGGATATGATTCTGTGTGGTGTTTAAGGTACTGGATGAAGCCAGCCTGGTCAACAGCTCTTCAGCAACAGTTTCCCAAGAAGGTCAGCTGTTACATTCCCAGCACAGCATCCCATATAGTAGCAGTCATTATGGCATATTGCAGAGGCTGAGTTCAGGAGTTTGTGACACCTTATTTGTGCAGGCTTAATTCTCCTTCTCTTCCCCCCACTGACAGATTTGAAAATTACTTATGAATTATTTGATATGCCTATTTTTCTAAAATGTATGCTGGCACCTGCAGGGGTTACTCCATAAATTTGACAGCACCCATTATTGGTTTTTTATTATGTATTCAGTGATGGGATGCTCTGGAAGCTTTTCTCGAAAATCAGAATAGACAGTAGCATAGGCAAATGCTTTCTAGGAGATAATGAGGATATGCATATGGATGAAAGGACAGGGGTTATCTTCATATTCTGACTTAAACAGGCTCTGAGGACACCTGGAGCCAAATCCTTCTTACCTAATAATCGTACAAAACAAGTCTACGCAAACTTTGTCACCATGCGTTGGTCTCCTCAGCTCTTTGCTGGAGATGGTGAGCCCTGACATTTGTGAAGAGTGTTAAGCTCCATAGATAGGCAACAAATGGTCTTAGATTTGTGCTTACTTTGGCATGTCTCTGCAGCCCTGTTTAATACCTGAGCTACATGGGCTAAAACATGCAGGTACAGGGAATGCTATGGTGTGGACGGAGGACAGTCACAGGCAGAGTCAAACAGTCCTTCTTGAAACGAACTGGGGATTTAGATTGCATGTGTAAAATCATTTGAGGTGGATGCAATATGCACATTGTCCCTCCTGAGAGCTCTAAACACTTCAACATCACTGTTGTGGCAATGCTGCATGGCACAGAGAAGGGAGGGGGATGTCAACGTGTAGACCACTGACTGGGGTTCCCAAACAGCCTTGGGTGTAAATGACAAAACATTTCTGTTCTGCTGCACACGTGAGAGCGCAACTCTACACATCAGAAAACAAAATAAGATGATGGAAGTCAGTCCATTCTCCTGAGACACAGGAGATGATGGTGGGAAAAGTCCCACCAAGAAAGGAACAGTAGCTAGGACTTCTTCTGAGCACTCCAACCTTTACTCTATGGCATAAAAGTTTCTCAGCAGACCTCTTAAAAAAGAGGTGAGCCCTTACTCAATCCATACTTCTACTACTGGGGAAGCTTCAGGGGTGTTGGGGCCTGGTAAGGAATGGTGCTTCCTCCAGCCCTGATGAAGCCTTCCAACCCTGTGGACAGCCAGGACAAAAATTTCAATTGAGATTTCAAATTCTCTCCAAGCATGTTTCTAGTTTGCACCTTGTCAGTTTCATAGAGTTAAGAAGGTCCTAAAGTGGAGGAAGGCCATGGATATTTAGATGATCTCTGTTCTTTTCCAATTACTGTATTTGGCAGAGGGCAGTTGACACTTGTCTGGAGCCCTTTTACACACAGATTAAAAGCATATGATGGACACTGTAAAGGGATATAATGAACTCTCCTTTGGCCTGGGAGATTGGATCTGTATTTAATACCAATTTACACATCTGTTCTGAATTCAGTACTGACTCAGCCAGCAGGACTTCATAAGGTTTTAGGACAGTAACCTACCTGGATACCTCATGTAAAGGCACCTGGGAAGAAATACAGGCTGGGTTTTCAAGGACCTTTCCCATAACACAGCAGCAAGATATGAATATAGGCAGAGATGAACCAATGTCTTTGCCATGGGAAGCAACAACTCCCCTTGCCTGTTGAGTGGTACATAAGTGCATCCAATCCTGCCCAAAAGGCTGCAGCTCTGTGCACTGAGCAGTCTGGTTAGTACACATGGCCACAGGCCCAAAGCAGACTTCATGGGCAAAGCCTTGATGAGCAGCTGGCCAAGTGGCTGTGGTAATGACTACCATGAGTGAAATGTGCATTCCTCCAAGTGGATAAAATGCTCCATTTCTAGGAAAAAACCCAAAAAACAACAAAACAAACAAAACAAACCAACAACAAACCAAACAAAATTGAACTGGGAAATTGCTTTCCAATCTGAAGTGGTGCAGGACTTAGTTGTTAAGCTCTAAAGAGGAGTAGACAAAAACTCAAGTACTTCTGAAAGGGGGATCAGGGAAGCACGCAAAGCACAGCCTGTAACAGGACTTGTGGGCACTAAAATATGCTGAGGTGTGTTATTTTATTTTTGTCATATTGCTACCACACTATATAGCACAGATGCTACCTTAGGTGCGTACAGGCATCTCCTTTTGAAGCATGAGAGGAAAAGAAGAAACCAGTGCATGCTCCCGTAGTTTGAGTGTGTCATTTGGTAAAATTGTTAAAAAGCCATTAACACAGGAATGGCTTCAGGTACTGGGTGTTGCTCTTTTGTCTATTTTTCAGCTTAGGTCACGTTATCCTATGACTACTTTGGTAAAATACGTTACATCTGCATTTACCTGGAGTTCTTACACCTGCATTTTCTCTGAGATACTCAAAACCTATCTGGATGCGGTCCTGGGCAACCTGTTCTGGGTGATCCTGCTTTAGCAGGGGTCTGGATGAGATGATCTCCAGAGGTCCCTTCCAACCCCTACCAGTCTGCCATTCTGTGTTTCCCCATCAGAATAGCATGTGTGTTCTGTCTGCATCCTGACCCATAGGCTCTGGAGTCAACCTGTGCAGTAGCTGTTCACCCAGCCTGCCTTTACTATCAGCCATGGGTCTCAATGTGCCTGAAAACTCCAAATAAAGACTAAACCACCATTTGTGACTACATTCTGAGTAATGAGCTCTGGTTTTTAATCAATTCATCGTAGTCCAAATGGAATCTTTTATTACTTTAGCTGCTTAACCAGACACTTATGAAGAGGAAGAAAATGCTGCTTGGTTTGCTGCAAGGACACTGCCACAAAGTGGCACACACTGAGTCAGCAGGTATCAGCAGCACCTTCCACATGTGAGCTTTTACAGAGAGCTGAAATTGCTGTCAGAGAGCCCTATCTTCCCCACACTGTAGTCATCAGAGCAGGTGCTTTATCTCTCCCTCAGCAGCACCAGCTGTCATTTTTCTCAAGAGTCAAAATATTTTCATGCCAATCAACAGCTAGTAATTGATGTGAAATCAGTAAACCTCCTTGTGAAGTTTATGCTATACATGCCAGAACTAGACATTTGACAGAGGAGTGCAAGTATAATGGGAGGCTCTGAGCTAACAGAATTGAGTTTCTTTTAGCGATGGACTAGCATGCATGACTATCCATGGTTTTCTAGTTATTGTCATTTGCTTTATGTCCACTATTATGGAGCATTTTTCTGCCTGTGGACTTTCTAATCACAGAATTAATTATCACTTTTACCATTATAAAATACTGCTCCTGTGTCATTGTTCAGATTTACAGCCTTAACTGTGGAAAGAAAAAGAAGATAGAAAGAAAGTTGGTAAAAATATTTTGTTTCTCATTTTTTTTCAAGGGCATTTTCGGAGTCTAATGGGAGAAAAAAAAATGACAGAATTGTCACTCTTGTTATCTTAGATAAAAAAGTACTATCTTATCAATAAAATAAATGTAACAGCAGCATGTTAAAAGAGACCCTCATTAATTAATTGTAGAACTACAGATTAACTTTTTTCTTTAATGGGGGTAAAAACCTGTTGTAAGTCCTCTGATTCCACTGACCTTATGTCAGAGCACTAACAACCTCACAGAATTCAAAACTGCCTGGGAACCTCTTACTTAATGATATAAATGTCTATATATTTCCAGTCGGTCCTGAGCTCCAGAAGTTTTTAGCAGCTTCATCTTAACTTGCGCAGTTTTCCATAGCAGTAAAGTGACACACAGCATGCAGCAAGAATATTAGGCAATGACAACAGGCACAGAAATCCAAAGGAAAGATGGATTTCCATACCTCTTCTGTCTTTTTCCTGCATTCACATATTGCAAGGCTGATGCTTGTTTTTGGATACAAATGAATACACTTCCCATGTCATGCAACAACATTCACTGCTGAATGATTCATCTGATGCATTCTTAACAACAGCCTTCAAGAGACATTGCATTCCCCACTCAAGTTAAAAACAAACAGACAAACCAACTAATTAGAACCTCTCCCTCCTGATTAAAATCTAAACAAAAAAAAGCCCCAACGCCATACCGTCTCACTTGTGTACAATGTTTGTTGCAGCTGGAAAATTGAAAATATATACATCTGTCAAGATAATGGCTATAAGGAATTACAAAAAATATGTGTTAAACTAATACAGGCTTTTGATTAAAGATACATGTATAATTACAATACTTCTGCAGTAAAACAGTACTGTCCTCTCTTGGAAGAGGATACCATTGGCTATGACCTGTAAGCTGAGCTCAAATCCTACAACTATTTTATTTTTCAGTAAATGCCTCATGCATGCTGTCCGCTGTCTTTGCAGGGGAAAAAGGCTCTACGAATATCTGGGAAAAAAAAAAAAAGTTCAATAATCCTATTTGCTTCCCCACAAAGAAACTGAAAATGCATCAAAGCTGCAAGCATGTGAGAAAAGTAATGCACACCTTAAAAGAGTACCTTAAAAGAATAGTAAAAGGACCTCCACTCTTCTTCTGTGACAACTTCAGTGAATGGTACCGTTTCAGTGCACATGACAAGGGTGAGATCCATCCAGCCACTATGTCCCTGGGAGCTGCTGCTGGCTTCTGGGGAGCCAACCTCCATCACTGGATTTTGTTTGAGTTGTCTGGGTTTTTGTAAGAGTTAACACAGCCAGCCTTCTCTCGTAAAAGCACAGCAGCAAAAACAGCTTCTCACTGCTCCACCACTGGCTACTGGAGGCATTGGGCTTCAGCTAAGTGATAAAAAAAAAAAAAAAAAAAGCCAAGCTGGCCCTTTGAGCTTTCCTTTGGTACAACTCTGACAACAACCATCTACATTTTCTTTCCAGCAGCAGGAGCACTAGCCATTGAGAAAACAATCACACCCCAGCCATGTGACTTGTGGACTCTGTCTTGTACCCCAGGCTGTCAGCTCTGGAGTCAGGCATACCTGTAACAGCATGGACCTCCTCCCTGCATTAAGCTCAGAAGCCTGACTATTTCATTCAGAAGCTTTGCTTACTTACCCTTGCTCAGCTCACTTTAACTGGAGAATTACAGTATATCCAAATTACAGGCACCAACAGGCTTTCCTGTATTAGCAAAAATCTATTTAAGTATTTATGCTTAAGGTATCACACTTTCCCCATCAGTGTCTGTCTGACTTCTGAAGTTGCCTTTACCAAAAAAAAAAAATCATAGCCAGACCTTTGCACTTACCTTAGCAAAGAGCTCAAATGAACTGCACAGCCAGTGCTTTCTTCAGTGTATGGAGAGCCTGTCTGGAAAGATATGTCTCCTAGAGACTGCTAGGGTCACTTAGAGGCTCAAGGACTCTTCAGAACAAGATAATAAATTATATTTCTACTCTCTGGTTTTCTAGGCATTGATCTCACCTACCCTTTGTTGATTCTGATGTTTTTCCCTGCCTCTACCAGCATTACCTCAGGTTTACACCAAGAGAGCAGATGAGAGTATGTACACCTTCCCTGACCAGAGTGCAAAACCATGTGTAAATGCAGAACTTGTTCAGCTTCATGGAGATGCTCTGCCTCAACACCGGTGCAATACTAAGCAGAACGTGGTGCATTTCACATGCCTCACCAACTCAATTTCCCATGACAAAACCTAGTCCTGTGCTTAAGTATGTGCAAGCTAGGATGGCCTTGTTAAAACTCAGGAGGTTTAAACTACTTGGTCTGGCTAGCACAGAACAGCCTCTCCCCAGATGTTGGGAGTAGGGTCTCCACAACATGCCCACAGCCTTCATACCCACGGCCTAAGTGGGTCTATATTCACCGCTGCCTATGTGAGTAGCACAAGAAGTGTGGCTGCAGGGTCCCAGGGGACAGCAACAGCAAGGGATGGGGGCACAAGCAGTGAAATTCAGGTCTAGATTTTGACTCTGAAACATCCCAAGTTGGGTTATGTCTAGATCTGGGGCTTTGGATCGGGCTTTCTAGGGAACAGAGAAACCTCTGAGCCTCTCAGCAATACTCCACGAGATGCTGGAGTCATTCAGAGGAGGGAATCGGTCCAGGTTCATAGAGGTAATTAGTACCTGTCATGATGAGCATGGATCAGCACTGATCCATATGCAACTGGGATCAATATTTAATAGCAGTAAATGATGCATAGGTTGGAATGTGATCAGATATAAAAAAAAAAAAAAACCCAAAATGGAGCCCCTATGTTTTGCTGAAAATGGTTGAGAAAATGCTCA
This sequence comes from Megaceryle maxima, assembly GCA_024605025.1. Taxonomy (NCBI): domain Eukaryota; kingdom Metazoa; phylum Chordata; class Aves; order Coraciiformes; family Cerylidae; genus Megaceryle; species Megaceryle maxima. Next base: position 79,636 of record JANHGN010016472.1, read on the forward strand.
TAAATATATTATCCAAAAGATAAGAGGAGATCTTTTAGAACTTCTGTCTGGTTGCATAGGTTAAATCTGAACCCCTGCTATGAAGCAGTTAGGTAGCACCCAAGCTTCTTGAAAGCATCCTACCATTTTTTTTCACTTCTTCCTTTTTCTTACCTTGCTTTCTTATATTTATAGAATTCTCTTTGAGTTAAATTAGGCTGAATGTTGAGATTTTGGTGCTCTCATTCAAAACTCTCTATTATGCTCAAGCATATTACAGGCACTGAGGCTTTTCAGTAGTTACATAGCATGCCAGATCATGCACAGCTCTCACAACTAACTGAGAATGACTTCTCTGGTGGCTTTGCCAGATACTTGCTCTAATTAGTTCTTATGGTGCTATAGAAGGCTCTGCTGCACTCTGCTCCAGCACTTTCCAGTGTACACAGAGGTAATTGAAGCATAATTTTTGTAACTTGCAAGAAGAGAAAACCTTCTACAACTGCAGAAAGTAAAACCAGGAGATTGATATGATGAGATAGATAAAGAGGAAAAAAAAAAACAAAACAGCACTGAGTCAAAGTTTTCAAAGACCAGGTACAAAATACTGATTTAGATTATTGAAGCCAGAAATTCCTCATGCAGAGGCTTTGGTCTTTCCTGCACAACAGCTGTCAAACACAATAGGATCATTGGTCTGACAGACAGGGAATCAGAGATGGGTCATTTTGTGGACACTCCATGGCAGGCAGAGGTACCATTGCCAAAACCCAGCAGCAGTAGGAGGAGGAGGGATTATGCAGATATATGTAGTTCCTCCTATGCTATGCATTTCCCTATTTTGTCTTTTCTGATAGAAACTGCTGTATGGCAGTGTTTGTTGTGCATGATGTCAATAATATGCCAGATATCAGCCAAACTAAACATTCTGATGTGTCTAATTGTTTAAAAGATTAGGCATATCTGAAATAGTCAGCAAAAAGATCTGCTCAAGGTTATAATTGTTTACAGAGTATTTATTGTAGATTTCTCTTTGCTGCATTTAGGCAGTATAGAGAGTGAATGGAAAAACTATTTGGATTTTTGCTCTTTGGAGTTTCCTGCACCTTGTATTAGTTGAGCATTATCATATTAAATGCAAAGATGAAATAATGCTAACAGACTGCAGGGAAGAAAAAGAATGAGATACTTCTTGCTTCTTAAAGAAGAGAAAGCTAATTGCTTTTTTGTAAAAATTTAATATTAAATATTAAAACCATCACAGAATGAGATGACTGCTTTGTTTGGCTCTAACCTGATCTCTGGCCTGTCAGTATCTATCCAGCTTAGAATCAGATCCCCAAACAGCAAGTAAGTAATTTTCCTATTAATTTGAGTTTTGGATCAGTACCTTTGGAAAAATCTAGATTTTGCCCATAGTAAGGCACTGGAGTCATGGAAATCACAGAACATTTTTATAATAGTAATGATAAAATATAGGCACGTTGTTTCTCTTCTATAGATAAATTTTACAAGGAGGAGATTTTTTTTCACAGTTTGACCACTGTTTCAGTCTTATTTCAGAGTGGTCCATTTTACAAAAGGTTATACAGACATTTATGTGTTTCTTTTTCTAAGAAACTCTTGCAGACAAATAAGCAATCCTTAAGGAATTATCTTTGAAAAGAAGCAAGCAGATGTAGAAAACACATAGAGGAATGCCATTAAATATGAATATCATGTTAGAATATTGTCAGACATCCTGAAATTTCAAATGTCTTTGTTCTGTTTCCCTCAAGAAAATCAGATATCTCACAAGGTTCTGATTCTTCATTCTCTCAATCTGCTACAGAGCAGGATTGCCTCCTGTTCAGTGACAAGAATTGCAAGTAGCTTTTGCAAAAAAAAACGCCAACAATCAAACACCATGAACTGAAACAGATGCCTGATAAATGTGCATTCCTATACAATACCGAGGCAGTCAACATAGTCACTTGGAGTATTTCTACTTCTAAGGAGCTGAGCAGGTAGCTGACATGTATAGCATCCATCAGATCCTGTCAGGAGGGAGGTAGAACAAATTTACAACTCTTTTCTTCATCACCAGAAAGATTTTTCCATTAAAATCTGCCTCCAATTGCCAATGCACTGTCTGCCCTTCTCAAAGCACTGCAGCTGGAAAGGGAAAACAGCTAAGAAATCAATCAGCCTTGCCAAATGGGAAAGGGGGTTTCAGGTGAGCTCTGGCTCTCTCAGCACGCCCAGCCTGCTCCACTGCACTGCCCAGCAGACCGTATGCTCACTGACAGGTCAACTGCAGAGAACAAAACAACAGCCTTATGGATGTCTTGTCCTTCTCCTCCCTCCGCTTAAGGTGCCACTGAACTGTGATGAATACTAATGCACATTCAGAGGGAAGCAGAGAGGCTGTGCAGACACAGGAACTAGTTCCCATTTTGTCTACACCTGGCATCAATAGCTTGTTGTGCATTTATTTATATAGTCTTCTGAGCTACAAGGCAGAGCCTTAGCAGAATCAGAGCTCTGTACAGTACAGCAAGGGCACTGGAGGAAAATCAGGTTCAAGGTTTCCACAAGCCAACTTCTTGCAGTGTTTTAAACTGCCACCACCAAAAAAACCTGCCTTTAACATACATAAATAGGAATTCTTTTCAATGCAGTTTCCATATTGTTACTTAAAAGCATTTTTCTTCCCTTTGCCCCTATTTAATGCAATTAAATCCAGTTTAACAGGCAGTTAATCATCACTGTAGGTCCCTTCCAACTGAAAGTATTCTTCTCTTCTCCCTTCCCTTCCCTTCCCTTCCCTTCCCCCCCCCCCCTTCCCCTCCCTCCTCCCTCCCCTTCCTCTCTCTCTCCCTCCCGGCCCTCCTCCCC